>CAJQZJ010014563.1:5972847-5988513 GCA_907164525.1 Lophiomys imhausi | reverse complement strand
ATGTAATCCAATACAATCTTATTTTTGCACAATAAACAATGGTCAATACCACTTTAGCCAAATAAACTACTAATTTTGTATCAATATACAAAGGTATAAGGGCATATTCAATAATCTGCCCCTTCTTCTTGGACCTTCCTGTGCTATGTCTGTATCTCATTTTTCTCAAGCCCATGCACTCCTACATAGGAGAGGAAGAAGGATACAGAAAAGGAAAAGTAGGAATTCCCTGGGGCTACCCTCCAAAACCCATTAAGACAGGACCATTTATCAGCTTGTAGTCTCTTCCCCTACATATCAGAGTTTTCAGTTATCCTTCAAATAACCTAAAAGAAGGGCAGAGAAACACCTTCCCCATCCACTGGGCATGGGACGTCGCTCTCTTAAAGTGACTTCCTGCTGATTTGGGTCGTAGTAGACCTGATTGGGGCCCGAACCCAAATGGGAAAAATGATTTAAAATGTTAGTACACTCCTTTTATGTTCAGTCCTTCTGTTCTCAGCTGTTTAGATGACCTAAGGGGTTTGTAGGCAGAAGCTGATCTTGCAGGCTTCACTGAGGTTCCTGCCGGGGCAATGTGTAGAGCTGAGTGGTCCCAGTGACATTGGATTGCTGTGGTGGTTGCAGGCCCCCGATGGAGACAGCTATTGAGAAAGTCTGCCAGGCAGAATCAACTGGGTCACTCATCCTCCTTGGTGCCTGATTCTGCTCTCTGCTGAGGATTCCGCTGTCCAGCCGCCCCGGGCTCCCCTAATGGACGCTTCGATTCTCCTGGAACGATAAGAGCAGAGCCCTGCCCCAATTCCAACCCTAGGACAATTGCCCTCTTTTTTTTTTTTCTTGGGGGGGGGGGAGTAGGGGTTGCTAGGTAGTACTTCTCCTGAAGCAAATTTGGCCTTCTGACAACATACAAAGCGTTATCTTTCAATCCGGGTTAAAGAAGAAAACATTCTGTCACCTTGGAGCTAAACCAGATCTAGTGTATATATTTTGAGATCTCAAAGGACAATCTGCCTGCATCGAGAAGGCCTTTTGTAAGTAGCCTCCAAACCTAGGTCCCTCCAAATCCCATGTGTGTGTCTCTGAATTCTAATTATTGGGATCAGGGATCTGTGTTTCCAATCTGAAGGGATCAAAGATGTGTTCCACCAATCCTGGATCGAAGTCTTTCTCTATTTAGAGTTTGCCCTGCATCAGGCTGACCCTGAGCTGCGGGATCTGCCCGTTTCTGTATCCAGTGTGCTGGGAGCTGGGACCAAGGGTGTACTCTTCTTGAATGGTGGGACCAAGAGTATGCACCCTCACCACCCCGCTCCGTATGACTCCAGAATACATAAGACCACCCTCTCTACGGTGCTCCCCCCACCCCGTCTCCACTGAAGTCAAAGGCATGGGCCAATACCACAATTCTCTTGTATTTTACCTTAGCTCCACGTCTTCTCTACACCTGGAGGTCTGCAAAACCAGGCCGAATGGCTGTATCCTCTATTCCATTCACAGTGTTTCAGCCCTGCCCCCTGCCTTTTTTTTTTTTTTTTTAGTTAATAAATTTATTTGTTTGTTGCTTCAGGTAACATCCTTATCATATTGTCCTCTTTTCCCGCTTCCCAGCCCCACCATCCCATGCTCTACCCCCTGACCCTTGCGTCTTGTTCCTTTGGGGTGGAGTGTCCCTCCCTAACAGTCTCTCACCACAGATCAGGAGTCATATGAGGGCCAAGAGCCTCTTCATTCACCGGGGGCCTAAGAGGCAGTACTGCCAGTGAATGGTGTCTCCTTGCTACTGGGGGAATACTAAAAAAAAAGACCAACAAACACACAAACCCACAAAAACAAAGAATATCAACAAAAAAAGAGAGGAAAAAGAGAAGGGAAAAGGAAAAAGAAAAAAGAAAAAAAGAAGGAAAAAGAAAAAGATAAAAAAAAAATTAAGTCCATGTTCCTTTTGGTGTGTTGGTTGTAGTACAAATATCCTGTACGATATAGTTAAAATCCTACTATAAGTGAATAGATGCCATGTGCATCCTTCTGAGACTGGGTAAGCTCACTCAGGATGAACTCCTCTAGATCCATCCATTTGGTTGCAAATTGCATGATTTCATTGCTTCTGATAGCTGAGTAATATTCCATTGTATAGATGTACCACAATTTTTTAATCCATTCTTCAGTTGAGGGACATCTGGGTTGTTTCCAATTTCTAGCTATTACAAATAAGGCTGCTATGAACATAGATGAGGAGACTTCCCTATGTCTCCGTGAGGAGTCTTTTGGGTTTATACCCAGAAGTGGTATGGCTGGGTCCTGAGGCAAGGTTATTCCTAGATTTCTAAGATATTGCCAGACAGACCTCCATAGTGGTTGCACAAGCCTGCACTCCCACCAGCAATGGAGTAGGGTTCCCCTTTCTCCACACCCTCGCCAGCATGCGCTATCATTTGAGCTCTTTATCTTAGCCATTCTAACAGGTGTTAGGTGGAATCTCAAGGTCGTCTTGAGTTGCATTTCTCTGATGATTAAGGATGTTGAACATTTCTTCAGGTGTCTCTCAGCCCTTAGGGATTCCTCCTTTGTGAATTCTCTATTTAGCTCCATCTCCCATTTTTTGATTGGATTATTTGGTTTCTTGGCATTTAGATTCTTGAGTTCTTTGTAGATTTTAGATAATAGCCCTCTATCAGATGTGGGGTTGGTGAAGATTTTCTCCCAGTCTGTTGGTTGCCGTTTTGTTCGAATGATAGTGTTCTTTGCTTTACAGAAGCTTTTCAGTTTCATGAGGTCCCATTTATTGATTGTTGATCTCAGGTCCTGAGCTTTTGGTGTTCTGTTCAGGAAGTTGTCACCTGTGCCAATGAGTTCGAGGGTTTCTCCTACTTTTTCTTCTAGTATCTTTAGTGTGGCTGGCCTTATGTTAAGGTCTTTGATCCACTTGGAATTAAGTTTTGTACAAGGTGACAGGTATGGGTCTAATTTCATTCTTTTGCAAGTGGACATCCAGTTGGACCAGCACCATTTGTTGAAGATGCTGTCCTTCTTCCATTGTGCATTTTTGGCTTCTTTGTCAAAGATTAGTTGGCAATAGGTGTGTGGATCCATGTTTTGGTCTTCAATTCGATTCCATTGATCCACTGGTCTGTTTCTATACCAGTACCATGCTGTTTTTATTACTGTTGCTCTGTAGTACAGCTTGAAATCTGGGATGGTGATACCTCCAGATGTTTTCTCATTGGACAGGATTGATTTAGCTATTCTGGGCTTTTTGTTGTTCCATATGAAGTTGAGAATAGCTTTTTCCAGGTCTATAAAGAATTGTGTTGGTATTTTGATAGGAATTGCATTAAATCTATATATTGCTTTTGGTAGGATAGCCATTTTTATTATGTTGATCTTACCTACCCATGAGCATGGGAGATCTTTCCATCTTCTAAAGGCCTCTTCCATTTCTTTCTTCAGGGGCTTGAAGTTCTTGTTATATAGGTCCTTTACATGCTTGGTTTGAGTTACTCCCAGGTATTTTATGTTGTTTGTGGCTATTGTGAAGGGGGTTGTTTCCCTTATTTCTTTCTCAGTATATTTGTTTGTTGTATAAAGAAGGGCTTCTGATTTTTTTGAGTTAATTTTGTATCCAGCCACCTTGCTGAAGTTGTTTATCAGCTGTAAGAGTTCTTTGGTGGAGTTTTTGGGGTCGCTTATGTATACTAACATATCATCTGCGAATAGGGATAATTTGACTTCTTCATTTCCAATTTTTATCCCTTTGATCTCCTTTAGTTGTCTTATTGCTCTAGCAAGGACTTCAAGTACTATATTGAAGAGATATGGTGAAAGTGGACATCCTTGTCTTGTCCCTGAGTTTAGAGGAAATGCTTCAAGCTTCTCTCCATTTAATTTGATGTTGGCTACTGGCTTGCTGTATATTGCCTATATTATTTCTAGGTATGGTCCTTGTACGCCCATTCTCTCCAGAACTTTTAGCATGAAGGGGTGTTGGATTTTGTCAAATGCTTTTTCTGCATCTAGCGAGATTATCATGTGTTTTTTTTCTTTCATCTTGTTTATGTGGTGAATTACATTGATAGACTTTCGTATATTGAACCATCCCTGCATTCCAGGGATGAAGCCTACTTGATCATGGTGTATGATACTTTTGATGTGTTCTTGAATTCGGTTTGCTAGTATTTTATTAAGTATTTTTGCATCTATGTTCATGAGGGAGATTGGTCTGAAGTTCTCTTTCTTTGTTGGGTCTTTGTGTGGTTTAGGAATCAGAATGACAGTGGCCTCATAGAATGAGTTTGGCAGTGATCTTTCTGTTTCTATGTGGTGGAAGAGTTTGAAAAGTAATGGTGTTAGTTCCTCTTTGAAGGTCCGGTAGAATTCCGTGCTAAAGCCATCTGGCCCTGGGCTTTTTTTGGTTGGGTGATTATTAATGACTGTTTCTATTTCCTTAGGTGTTATTGGGCTGTTTAAGCTGTTAATCTGATTTTGATTTAGTTTTGGTAGGTGGAATTTATCGAGGAAATTGTCCATTTCGCTTAGGTTTTCAAATTTAGTGGAATATAGATTTTTAAAGTAATGCCCGAAAATTTTCTGGATCTCCTCAATTTCTGTTGTTATTTCTCCCTTTTCATTTCTGATTTTGTTGATTTGTGTTCTTTCCCTTTGCCTTTTAGTTAATTTGGCTAGGGGTCTGTCTATTTTGTTGATTTTCTCAAAGAACCAACTCTTGGTTTCATTGATTCTTTGTATAGTTCTTTTTGATTCTAAGTTGTTGATTTCAGCTCTAAGTTTGATGATTTCCGGTCTTCTGCTCTTCTTGGGAGTGTTTGTTTCTTCTTTTTCCAATTCACCCAGCTTAGCTGTTAGTTCACTAATATGAGCTGTCACAATTTTCTTTTTGAAAGCACTTAGTGCTATGAACTTTCCTCGTAGCACAGCTTTCAATGTATCCCATAGGTTTGGGTATGTTGTGTCTTCATTGTCGTTGGATTTTAAGAAGTCTTTGATTTCCTTCTTTATTTCTTCCCTGACCCAGTGGTCATCCAGTTAGGAGCTGTTCAATTTCCATGTGTGTGTAGGCTTTCTGTTGATTCTTTTGCTGTTGAAGACCAGCTTTAATCCGTGGTGTTCTGATAAGATACAAGGTGTTATTTCAATTTTCTTGTATCTATTGAGACTATCCTTGTGACCAACTATGTGTTCGATTTTGGAGAAGGTTCCGTGGGGTGCTGAAAAAAAGGTGTATTCCTTTGTGTTTGTGTGAAACGTTCTTTAGATATCTGTTAGATTGTTTCATGATCTCTGTTAGACTCAATATTTCTCTGTTTGTCTTCTGTCTTGATGATCTGTCCATTGTTGTGATTGGGGTGTTGAAGTCTCCCACTAGTAATGTGTTGTGATCGACGTGCGCTTTAAGTTTTAGAAGTGTTTCTTTTATGAAAGTAGGTGCCTTTGTATTTGGGGCATAGATGTTCAGTATTGAGATTTCCTCTTGATGAATATTCCCTTTAATGAGTATATAGTGCCCTTCTTTGTCTTTCTTCATTAACTTCAGTTGGAAGTCTGTTTTGTTTGATATTAGGATGGCTACTCCAGCTTGCTTCCTGGGTCCATTTGCTTGGAAAACCTTTTCCCAGCCCTTTACTCTGAGGCAGTGTCTATCTTTCGTAGTTAGATGTGTCTCTTGTATACAGCATAAGGAAGGGTCTTGCTTGTGGATCCACTCTGTAAACCTATGTCTTTTTATTGGGGAGTTGAGTCCATTGATGTTGATGGATATTAGTGACCTGGGATTGTTATTTCCCATTAGTTTGGTATAGGTGGTAGTCCTGTGCCTCTTTTGGTTTAGTTGCTGATGAGTTTTCTATTCCCTTTGTTTTCTTGGGTGGAGTTTTCTTCTCTGGGTTGGGATTTTCCTTCTAGGATTTTCTGTAGGGCTGGGTTTGTGGGTAGATATTGTTTAAATTTGATTTTGTCATGGAATGTCTTGTTTTCTCCATCTATGTTGATAGAGAGTTTTGCTGGGTAAAGTAGTCTCGCTGGGCACCTATGATCTCTCAGGACTTGTAGTATATCTGACCAGGCCCTTCTAGCTTTTAACGTTTCTGAGGAGAAGTCAGGTGTAATTCTGATGGGTCTGCCATTGTATGTGACTTGACCTTTTTCTCTTACAGCTTTTAATATTCTTTCTTTGTTCTGTACATTTGTTGTTTCAATTATTATGTGGTGAGAGGAGTTTCTTTTCTGATCTAATCTGTTTGGTGTTCTGTAAGCCTCTTGGATTTTTATTGGCATCTTTTTTTCAGGTTTGGGAAGTTTTCCTCTATGATTTTGTTGAAGATATTTCCTGGACCTTGGAGTCTGGAGTCCTCTCTTTCCTCTATACCTATACTTCTTAGGTTCCGTCTTTTCATTGAGTCCTTGATTTCTTGGATGTTGTGGGTGAGAGATTTTTTAGCCTTCTCATTTTCTTTGGATGTTGTACTGATTTCTTCCACTGAATCTTCCATGCCTGAGATCCTGTCTTCCATCTCTTGCATCCTATTGTTGATACTCAAATCCGTAGTTCCTGTTCTCTTCCCTTGGTTCTCCACTTCCTCTTTTAACTCTGACTGTGTTTTCTTTATTGTTTCTATTTCTATTTTCATGTCTTGTATGGTTTTGTTCGTTTTGTACATTTCCTTCTCCAGCTTGCTTGTTTTTGTATGAAAATCTTTCATATCCTTGTCCTTTTCCTGTTCAAGCTCTGTCACCTTGGCTTGGAGCTCTTTAATGGTGTTGTTCCTTGTTTTGATTTGTAGAATTGTGGTTTCTTTGAATTCCTTCATAGATTTAAGTTCTTCTTGCAGGGACTCTATCACTTTCCATAATGCAGAATTGTCAATGTTTTCATGTGTTTCTGTTGGTGTGTGGTCATCCGAATTGGATGAGCTAGGTGATTCTGCTTTGTTGGAGTCATAATTCCTTGATTTCTATTTTTTTTTTTTGACCTTTCGCCATTGGATGAGTTTAGCTGTCTGTTTTCTGTGCTTGGAACTACAGTGGATGATTTGGTGCAGGGGACGAGTTACTTGGCTATTTGTCGTTGCTTACAGGGGGATTTCAAGGTCACTGTGGTTTTAATCACCTGAGGAACTGTGAGCTGGTGCAGCCTATTCCAAGGTTGTGAGTAATGGACCAGGATTGTTTCACTGCTCCCAATTCAGACTTCCCTATGTTGCACTCTGAGTTATCAGCCTGTAATGGTTCTGATGGTATGGGCCTGTTTGCCCAGGCACAGATTCTGTGGGCTTTGTTTGTCGTCATGGAGGCTGACAGGGTCTGGCCCCACACCTAATATGTCTGGATTTTCGAGGATACAGCTATGGTCCCGATTTCTGTTTTCTCACTAGGCTTCTTGCCACAGGGCTGGACTCTGTGCCTGATTCCCTTCTTCTCTGTTCCGCCACGGGTCCCGTGGGTACCACAAGCCCTGGATCCTCCGGCTGCCTGAGTGGACCTCTCGTCCCAGCAGCTCAGCCGTGAGTGCACGGGTCCCTGCCCCGCCCACGCCTGTCTCTCTCCCCAGATGACCTGCCGTGGGTTCGTGGGGATTTGGCCCTGCCAGCCGTGCTCCCTCTCCAGTTGCGTCTCCGTGAGTTTGCGAGATTTGGCCCCTCCTGCCCGCCTTTGTGTTCCCAGCTTCCTGCGCTCTCTCGGAACCTCCAGCACTCTGCTTCACAAGTGGCTGTGGACCACCCGCTGAGCCCCCTGTTTGTTCCTTGCTAAGCCTTCCACTATCTCGCAAAGTTTTTTTTTTTTTTTTTTTGGTTTTTTTTTTCTTTTTTTTTCGAGACAGGGTTTCTCTGTGTATCTCTGGCTGTCCTGTACTTGCTTTTGTAGACCAGGCTGGCCTTGAACTCACAGAGATCTGCCTGCCTCTGCCTCCCAAGTGCTGGGATTAAAGGTGTGCGCCACCACTGCTCGCAAAGTTTTTTAAGTGGGTATAAGTTCAACCTGATGTGTGGGGAGCCCAATAGGCCAGCGATCTATGGCCAAGTGGACCCTGATTCTGCCTGCTGTAAGTTGGGATCAATCTTACCAGGCGCCTCTCCAAATGGGAGTTCCCGAATCCCGGGTTTAGTGGCTTCCGTGTCTGTGAGAAATGGGGAGAGCCTTGCCCTGGGACTTTTAACAGTCCCTTGGGAGCTGTGAGTGTTCCCGGGTGGGGGGGTCTAGCCCCTCCGGTTTTTGCACAGTGCCCAATAACTGTGTTTTTTATGGCTCTTTTTCAAAATGCGTCAGTGTAGGTCGCCGCCATCTTGGCCCCCGGGGGGTAATTTCTTAACAGCGATTTCATTGTACTCTTCAATGATTTATTATTCTATTCATGTTTAATAAGTCACTATTTATGTCCTTATAAAATGTAGGCTGGAGATGTAGATCAGCAGTAGAGCACAAGCTAACATTTGCAAACTTTAGGTTGTATGTTCAATAACATTAAAAAGAGATAAAGAAAAGGGTGAGGCAGGAAGTGAGAGAAGGAGAGAGGAAGGGATAGAGGGAGGGAAAGATAGAAAGAGGAAGAGGAGTGGGGTGACAGTAAACATTGGGCTGTGGATACAGCCTTTCCTTAGCATTTGCAAGGGCCTTGGTTCATTCCTCAAAATGAAAAACACATTAACAAATGCATAAATAAATGTATACATCAATCTTTGAACCTTTCTGTTTAAATTTCCTTTTGTTTGGCATTAACTTTTCTACGTCCACATCTTGAATTTCCTTCCCACATTCTAATGTTCTTCTGTTCTCTTTGTAGCATTTGTTGCAGGGCTGCTTGCTTGAAAAAAGCTTACATTCTGGTTTGCTGTTGTGTTTTGACCTTACGTGAGACATCACAGTTTAATAATTTATATATATGAAATATTTTCACTTACTTCAATTTTCTCAGGTGTCTGTACAGTACCTTTTTTCATTCCCATTCTTTCTTCCCCCCACCCCCCACCCACCTGAGGGATTTGGAAATGTAGCTTTCCTGGGGAAATTAAAAACTCTGCTGAGGTGTTCAATTCAATTAAATAAAAATCAATTTTATGCAGACAATGAGTGAATGCCACGGTCTTGAAATATGGAAGTGTCCTGATTTAATCCTCCATAGTAAACTTCAAGTTTTATTCCTTGCAACTATGGAAGTGATGTTCTCCTTGCTCACGCTCTCTTACCTCTCTCCTGCTCACTTTATTTCCTGTTGTATTTCAGGTGATATAGGCTCATTTTTCTAACCTTGTAGTCAATATTTAAGAACAATACAAAAGACAGCCATGTACTAGACCTAGATTGGTCAAACAGTAACATTTTAATCATTTGCTGGTGTGTGTGTGTGTGTGTGTGTGTGTGTGTGTGTGTGTGTGTCTGTCTGTCTGTGAACTGAATCACTTGCTAATAAAGGGTATTTCTAATTATGCTCAATCTTCACAAGTTTCTCATAAACCAAACAGTCTTATGTAATGAGAGCAACATTGTCAAATAGTGGAATTTGATGTTGACACATGTGTTGTTAGTTAATATATATATTAATATGATATTATATATATTAATATAATATATATAATATATAATGAATGCTACTAATTATCCCAATAACGACACTTAGTAGTAGTATAATCTATTTTCATCTGGTGGGCACCACTTGAGACAGCAGCCCAGAGCTAGCATCATCAATTGTGGCACAAGTGTTATCTCTTGGTAGCAAGGAATGAGAAGAACAGAGTCTGTCTTCAGAGGTGTCGTAATGAAAGATGCATACACCTGAATCTAATCATAAGGAAACTTCACAAGATCTCAAGATAAAGGAAAGTCTACAAAATTACCAGGACAAACTCTTTAGAATGCCAGTGATAAGAAACACAAGCAGGAGACAGAAACTAACCCAGAAGCATCAGAGGACCTGAATGACAGGGGCTCTGGTAGGGACTGGAGCAAAATGATTGGAAAGCAGAGGCTGGCAAACTATCTCTTTAAAGAGCCAGCTGGTAGATATTCTAGTCTTTTTGGACCATATGGTCTCTGCTTCAACTTCTCAACTCTACAGTTTTGATGTGAAAGAAGCCACATGCATGTAAACAAATGGGCTCTGTTCTGTTTTAAAACAACTTTGCTTCAGAGAGCAGAAGACCAGCTCTCTGTGTTTTGCAGACCCCTCTTCTAAATGGCATTATTGGGAATGGCTAAAAAATTTTTGAATATGGACCAAGGAATAATGATTTTGAGTTTCCAGTGTTAAATGCATAATATTGATCAATGTACAATGATTGTCAGAGAATATTCCTTACAGGAGATTGTACACACAGAGTAATGTAGAAGTAAGATAAAGCCCTTCTAGATGATAGATTTGCTAGATGATGGATAGATAGATTGTAGATAATAAATAAGAGCATATGACTCTCATTTGTGTCTTTATGTAGTCCTCTTTACTGGTCCAAGCTCCGGCTCAGGGTAATGCTTCCAGTGTTATCTGCTCATTTCTGTCTCTTCTTTATCTTTCACAACTTTAACATATTTGGAAGCTCAAACTGCTTTTGTATAGAATATTCTTCAACTTGTGGTATTCGCCCAGGAGAGTCCAGCTACACAAGGTTGGTAGGTTCTAATATAGAAGTGGCATTCTGTCCTGTCTAACACAATCTATTAGGTTAACATTGATCCATCAGTAAATGTGTATTACCCATATTTTCTACTGTAAAGATAACTTGTTTCATCATTCCTAATTTATTATTTCCAGATCTATTTGAACAGCTTTTGTACTGATGATTGGTATCATCCTAGGTTCATTGGCACTATCTAACATTTCATAGACTTACAGAAAAGAACCACTTACATTGTATCAGCAACCTTTAAGTCCTAGAAGTCCCAGTGAAATCTTGTAAGGGTCTGCATTTATTTCAGCAGCATTGACAATTCTTTCCATTATATTTGCACATAACAGCACAACAGAGAGGCTGAGCCTCTTAATTGTGTGGGTGGGCCCCTTGCAGAGACCCAATATGTTTAAAAACATGCTCTTCTATTTAAAGGTTATTGTATGAATACCAAATAACTACCACTGCTGGGCATGAGGTGGTGGCTTTGATTCACGGGCCTTTCAGGGCTTTTATGATTTGCATTACTATAGTTGGAAGGTTTTATTAAAAGTTATATATTATAATAACCTAGATTTTAAAAAATGAATATGTGGTTTATGATAGTGATGTGCCAACTACACAGCTAATTAAGAGTTCAGAAAAATCAAAATTACTAAGCTTAGAGCTTTGAATGTTTCAAATGATTCTTGGGAACATAAAGCATATTTGTTTGGCTATGACTGTGGCCACCAAAATAATTTCTTTCATTTTTTTTTATATCTCACAGACTCTGATCAAGAAGCCAGGAACTTGGGGATTTCATTTGGATAGATATCTCCAGGTACATCTTAAAACAGGACATCAGATTTAACCTTAATAACTGGACATATTGGTACAATGACAAACACTGACTGATATATGGAATTGTATGTGAGTGATGAAAGGGGGATGAGTAGATATCTTGAATCCTGATGGAGCACTGCCATTGGTAGTATGGGTACATCTTTCATAGGGAGCAAGGCAACACAGCATGCCCACCTATAATGGAAAATGCCTGGCACCTTACAAAACCAGTGGATTTTGAGAATTCTTAAGAGCTTGACACATTGGAGCTGAAATAGCAAATCATTTGGTCTTCTGTCACCTTGATGGATGGGGCCATGTAGTATATTTTGGCTTTGAAAACAAATATACCTAAAAGAGTGAAAGGGAAGGCATTCCTGAAAGAGAGTAAACTAGGAAGCCACTGTCCTCCCAATTATCTTGTGTAGAGATAAAGATTTATTAAAGGATGCTTATTCAGGATGAATAATGGTTTCCTGTCTAGCTCTGGGTATCCAGCAGAAAATTTTCATTTTATATGGCAGGTGGAGAACATCAATTTATTTCTTTTCCGAGGTTATGCTTGACTGGAGGTGCAGAGAGCAGGCACACCTTACTTAGGCACTTTCATCACTATCTTCATAGTAAGGCATTGGATAAATTCACCTTAGGAAAGAACCAGCCCTGTACTGTACTTGATGGCTATTCTTCTCAGATTTGGGCTGCTAGAAAGTATTTGAACAGGCATGAATTGAAGAGGTTCTGAGTTACAGCCAAAGCACACAGCTAACTGTCAAACACCACAGTCAGACAGTGAGACCCACAGGGACAAATCCCAGATGAGCAAAACTTAACTAGAAATGCCTAGGTTGTTGCATTAGGAGCAATGGACCCAATGCTTCAGGTTGACACTGAGTTGGAGGACAGATTAAAAGCAGCTCCCTCTTTCTTTTCCATTGGCATGGTATACATTGGGTGGCATTCCTTCTTAGCATCCTACTTATTCTCAAACTATCCACTCAATGCTCCTCCAGTCCACAATTGCCCTACTGAAGTTTGAGCAATCATGTCCACTGTGGATCTTAGAGGAGACAAGAACTTTAGCAAGAATGTGTTAGGGAAAACAAAAGACTTTCCAGTATAGTGCCTGCTAATGTAGTAAAAATTTCTACTTCCCACTGAGTCTGTCTCCTTCCATATCCCTGTCTACCCATCTAACCTAACTGTCTGTCCTCAGAAGTCTCATGCATAGCCCTGGAAAGGCTCCATTGTGTAAGGGCAGCCATTCCTTATGCATGGGATCTGCTTCTAACCTAATTTTCCATCTGAGTTAACAAGACCAAGTAAAGTGAAGCAATTTGACCTTGATTCACAGTGAGCCTGTAACAGAGTCTACATTTAGAAGAGAATTCTCTTCTCTCTTCCTCAGGCTGTTCATGACAGTCACTGTGTTCCCTGAGCCTTTCAGATGCACTTAGATATGGTCTATATTAATACCCCCTTAAGCACCAAATGAATGTTTGCCAGCCCAAACCAGCTGGCAGGCACCATGGAAGAATCCTTCACCCTCCTCAGCCAGACTGCACCTGTCATTCTTCAAGTCAATCAAATAATCAATTAACTTTGGTAAAGTAGTAAAATATTTTTTTGGTAACTTAGTAAAAGAAAGTTGTCCTTCAAACATTCTGTTTACCCTTTCTATTACCAGAAACCATCTGATTGCTATTTTTACAAAGACACAAGAAGAGGAGGGTAGAAGAGTCTTCCAAAGAGCTGGCTGCCTTGCAGCCTGAGATGGGTTATTTTCTAGAATCTTAGCCTGTCGTTTTTGTTAAGACTCATTCATTTTTTAAAAGCTGCCAAGCTATCTATAATCTGATGTATTGAAATAGTTTTCCAATTACTAATGAAACCAATTTTTTAGAATTAGCATTCAATTTGGCCATTTTAATTATGGACATTTCTCCAAATCTGATGAGACTACCAAGAAGTATTGGACTGTTATTTTATGTTTTATTCCAGAAGAAAAAAAATACTCTCAGTTGCCCAGAGTACTTGCTTAGCATTATTGCAATCAAGAGCTTTGGAATGGTGAAGGACATGGGTAATTCAAACAGATGGGGAATCTGCCCTAAAGGACTTACAGGCACATAAAGATGTTAAAAATGGCTGCAGACAAGCAGGGATGGAAGCAATGGGATGCAAATCTGAGTCTCCTGGTAGCTGGAATCCATGGAAACCTATTTTAATTTTGTGTATTTACTTATTTGTTGCTTTGCACATAATAGTTTATTTAATCTTCTATAGGAGTTTTATATTCTGTATTATAAGACTATGCATGTTTTAACAATGAGAGAAGGTTCTTGTGTCTGGTGATTACTCCAAAATCATGGAACTAAAGATTTTATCCTGTGCACCACATCTCTGAACTGATGGAAGGTATTGAGGACTTCCATGAGCCTAGTTCCTTCAAAGGAAGCAGAAATGCAAGGATTCTAGAGAATGATCCTATGGTTGGCTTTCTAGTCTCATGCAGGTGTATAGTATACATGGGGAATTCTATTTATCTGTCCTTGACCATGATTTAGACATCAACCTAGGCTATAGAGAAGGACCTGACTAAACAAAATGTTTTTGATATCACAAAGTGCAAAGAAAGCTTGCCAAGAAAAACAAAGATGGGGTTCAGATTTTCCACCCTCTTTGGAAACTCCATATTCACCATGTTGTAAGAAAATGTAGCATCCTCTCTGGATCTGTGTCTCAGGCAATGTGAGATATATACATGTCGGTATGGGCAGAGAGGACTGGAGAAATTAGTCCAACAAAGCATCTATCCTGGTCAGTTCATATTAGTGCTGACTGTCCAGTGACCTCATCTTAAGTGTCACCATTGTTCAGAGAAGCTACTTTAAGCCCATAGAGGTCACACCTCCAAAGGAAATACCAAATTTTCAAAGACAAGCTTATACCACTGCACCTTCTCCAGCAAGTTCATCTACCTCTCACATCCACTGTAGAGTTCTTCCTTCAGTGTCATTCCAGGCAGAACCACTGACATGAGCAACACCCTTAGAGAAGACATCTTAAAAATGCCCTGACGTGCAACTCGAATTCTACCCCAGAAAGTGTGTTTTAAGTCTTCCCTCCTAATCCAACTCCAGATGTGATGACACCTGCAGAAATGAGGTGTATGTGGTATATAGAGGTGATTTCTGCTTCAGCTTGTATAGACTACTCTGTTTCATAGAGAATCTATTGCTCATACAGCAGGATTTACTTCCACAAGATGTGTAGACCTAAATTTTCATGTATGAGTGGTTTACATACTGAGAAATGCCTAAAGCTAGGAGAACTACTTTCAAGAGATGAGACATTCAGAGTGCTGATCTCTCTGCAGGTGCCATTCTTAGATCACAGGCTGAATAAATATTTCTCAAAATAGTGAAATAATGAAAGGCTAGATAGCTGTGGCCCATCAACATTCCACATTTCCACATTCTGGCTTTTATAGGATCCATGAATTGAAAAACAAATAAGGATCCAGACTCTAGGTCTGAGAGGTAGTCTAAGACATTAGCTTAAGCTAGACATTAACACTCATCCACAACAAACCAGTAGGGAAAGACAGGAAATGAGAAAAATAACCAGCGATGCTCCAGTTGTACCATCTGTCAGGCATTATATCAAATCCACTATATCAAATCTGTGTGTCATAGCACTTAATCTTCATAACACCCCAATAATAGAGAGAGAATTATAAACTTCACTATCAGATGAGGAAGTAGAGGCAAAAAAAAAATCTAAGTAAATCACTTAAAGATCCTATTCCAGCAGATGGTAGAGCTAGGATCTGAATTCAAATCATTTGACTCCTGTATTACATTGGCTATCTGGATAGGGTGAGCTTGTAAGAATCCATCAGTGGAGGGTGTGTAATTCATCACAAAGATAAGACCCTTAGTCCAAATGCCCAAACAAGATGAAAGAAGAATATCCTTCATACTAATCCTAGGCAGCACATGATACACTATCAGATGGTTAGTAGAACATCCCTGACAAAGACTGTATTTATAAGGACAAGAGCAAGGTGGTATAGTGACTAGGCAAGATCTTAGGACCAAAGAGTGTAAAAAGCCAAACAGCAAAGAGAAGAGGACAAATATATTGCATGACGAAAATGTGGTAGGATCAGTGAAGGTCTATACTTATTTAGGATAAGCTAGCATCCATGGACAGGCACTAAAAC
>CAJQZJ010014563.1:5962535-5972837 GCA_907164525.1 Lophiomys imhausi | reverse complement strand
GATCAGAGATCAGCACAGACATCTGTGACCAGAGGAATGCTCTCAAATGACAGGATGACTTGCCTTTGGTTAACTGTGTGAACATGCAAAAGACAAGTGTCCTTTGCTACCAAAGTTCTCTGATCAATTTCAAGTATGTAATAATGTTGGATAGATAATGGTTATTCTCTTAGGGCAGAAGCTAATGGAGACTTAGTTTTACGGAGAAGACTGTTCTGAGACTGGAATGGCTAAGGAGATCTTTGCTGTTAGACTAGTGAAGATAGGCTTCCCAAAGATGTGAATGTGCCTTTTGCTTCTGGAGTCTTACCCTAACAGAAAGGACAAACAAGTCTTGATGCCCCAAACCAATGATGACTATAGCTTCTTGAAGTTTTAATTCTCTATATTCCTCTTTTCCATTCCACAAAAGCTCCATAAAGCTTTGTATACATTAACTACAGAGTCTCCTTTCTCTACAAAGGTGTGTTCTAAAACCTCCAGAGGAGATCTAAAACCACAGATAACACCAAACCCAGTGTTTACCAAGTCTATTCTTAAACTTCACATACATAATTATGGTGAAATTTAATTAATAAATTCTAAATGAATAGTAATAATCCAATAATTATAACACTAACTATTAATTACAATAAATATAACAATTCAGCTCCAGGCTTCTTGTCATTCAGGACCAGGTAAGGGTTGTGTGAATACAATGCCATGACAATTAATCTGAGAACTAAGATACATGTCCTGTGACTTGAACACATAGATCATGGTGGTACAGAGGACACAAGGATGATTCACACTGCTGTTAGATGGTATGAGCTTTCCTTACTCCACTCAGAATAGAATATAGTTGAAAGCTTTTGAATTACTTAGTTCTGGAATTTTCCATTTACTATTTTCATGTTTTAAAAGTTGAACCATGGATATGCATAGATAACAGGTTATAGACTATACTGTACGCATCTGGTTCAAGAGGCTGTTGTGCTAGTCAATGAGCCCATACCACAAGCTACTCAGTCCAACACAGACAGGCTTGAGCAATCAGATAGAGATGGCCAGCCAAGACCTTACAAGAGATTTACTGGTCTTCTGATTTTTTTTCATAAGAATGAGAAAAACCAACCAGGAACTTGCCCCATAACTATACCGCAAATGCACAGTCACAATCACTGCACTTGCAACCATAGAACATTTGGCATTTATTCTGCCTGGAAATATAGTTCTACACCTCTACCTGACAATGTCTAGTCTTTTCTACCAAATAGGCTGAAGCCATTCCTTGTCCCTTCTTCTACTGAGCCTGCCTGTTGCAGAACACATTCACATCATTCTCTAGCATCACTGCAGTTTTTGGGGTAGACAACAAACAATTCTGCAGAACCTTGCACCAAGTACAAACGGACAGGGAAACCCAAACAGGATCCCAGTGCGCATCCTACCCAGTGCTTACAGTAGTTTAAGAAGTCCTTGCTCCTGCTTATAGGTTTTGCCCTTGTTAGGTTGTGTGGCCTCTTGGTACTCCTATACTGCTGCTAGTTTCAGTAGGCTTCTCAATGGTCAAGCCTCTACTGAGTCTCCATACTTGCTTTCATGTCTGTCTGAGATAACTCTCCTTCTCTTTACTGGGTGCTTCCTGTGGATCAGTTAGATTTTAATTCTGTTAAATAAATGTATCAGGGGACCATTGCACTGGAACTACTGCCACTCAAGTTCCAGGCTATTGAACTAAACTAATTTTTTACTTACTTATCCCAATAACATAAGGAAAGACCGACAACACCGAAATGTCCCAAACTGTAGTTTCAGTTGGCATGACAATGGAATTGTCTTTGCCGTAGTTCAAATTAATTCTGAAATACCAACCAAATTTCATTCTTTGCATTTGCTTTCTGAGTTCTTCGGTGTCTGTATAACTAACCTTTTCCTCTAAGCCCTAAAAACACTTATCAATGTCATGGACTGGTGTTGTGTTATTCTGGAGTTGAAAGTAAAACAAGTTGGTATCCTTAACCAGAGTGCTGTTATGTTACCTTTGTCTTTTGCCTGCCCAAGTGTCACTTTCTGTGGAAAACCTCTCCGGCTTCCCACTTCCATCCTAATAAGACCTCTCACTCCCTGAGGGCCACCACCGGCATTTGTGATACTTGCAGTCACATCTCTTGTGTGGATTTTTAATTATTTTCCAGCTCATCCCGGGACTGTAATTTTACTCATCTCATCCTCTTCAGCATCCAATATAAATCATGACATAGCATATCTGATATGTCCAGTGAGTAGTTGATGGACGAATGGGTAAATGAATGCCCTATACATATGTTAACCCCAACTGGGCCCACAGCTCCATATGCCTCTGACTTAGGATGTTCTGACTTGAGATAAATTTCACTTGATAGACGTGTAAAAGTAACATATACACAGTAAAAAGTATTTCAGACTTTGAATTTTTATTTTTTCCCAATCTAGCATTAAGTGATATGATCTGCTTTTGCGATGCTGGGCAGTGGTAGTGAACCTCAGCTAACAGTCAGCTAAAAACAGCTGATATTCTGCAGCATACTGAGTTGCTAAGGTCTACAGTAAGATGGTATCTCCATCCTGAGAAATTATAAAGAATCAAAAGGAAATGGGTGCTAGCTTTTCAGTTGCAGCTCGAGTGCAAAAATTATTGCTATGATGTGTGATGAGTGCTAACATAAGATGGGAAAAGGCATTAAATCCGTGGGCAGAAGACATAAAAAGAAAACATGTTCCAACTGATGGCAATGTATTTGCACCCAAAAGAACTGAGCATCTACCAAGACTTAAACATAACATCTCTCAAGAGCATAAAGATCATTGGAAAGGATGTGTTTGCCAATGAAGCTGCTATTCTTGTATTTCTGGCAGTTGAAGTTGAATGGAGAAATGGAAAAATGTGGATAGGGCATTCAGCTGGGAGGTGGGAGGAAAAAATAAATAACTCTAAGGCTGTTTAAATAAGCTGTAAAAACATTATTTTATGTTTATTTAAAATACATATATAAATATATAATATACATATATATGTATATATATTGAGTGATGTTATGCTACTTGGAGTGATAATGCTTCTTCAAACCACTGTAGGCTACAAAAAACCCAGTGTCAGACATGGGAAACCTCCCTTCCAGTTGTTCTTAATCAGGGGATTCAGAGATACCCAAAATAACATAGGCTCTTTCTGTTGCCCTTACTTGACTTCCATAACTAGATTTAAGTACCTATTGCTCAAGGCATTGCACACTTGAGACAAAGGCTTGATCTGAACTGAAGACCTCCTCCCTGAGGACTAGCTCTTGTAGTATCTAAGACACTATGCAAGTGTCAAAAAGGACAAAAAAAAACTATATATTTTTTGGATTACAAACAGATAATTTTGGACAAAAAAAACAAACAAATAAAAGAAGCAATTAATATTTCTAGACAGCTATGAAGTCAATGGACCACAACAATGACCAGCAGGGCAAGATGTCCCTCTGGGTACAGTACTGGTACTTATATCTTGGGGGCAACTAACAGTTCTCTAATTGTATTTAAGACCCAATCAATATCAGGGAATTGGTGGTTCATACTGTAAACCTAGCAAACTACAAGAGGTTGGATGCCATGGACCCTAGAATAGAACCTACTAGTATCACTTTTTTGAGCCAGTATAATTTCTAATGGCATTTTAAATACTTATCCTTATACTTACAGATAAGTGTAGCTTTCATTCCTCACAAAAGAAACTTGTTTTTATAGCAGATGAAGACATAACAGAAATCCATGATTTTTCAAAATACAGAGAACAACTGGTCATGAGATGTCCAAGTCAAGTTGATACCTCTCTAACCCAACCCTTATCCCCAGGGCTTAAGGAATACTGAAGAAGATGGTGCAGAAATTGTAAGAGCCAGAGGACCAGGACTTCTACTATGAAATAGTGTATTCTAAATATGACATGGAAACAGCATCATGAAATCTCAAAAATATTATAGTTTAAACAAGTTCTCTACTATACCATTTGACATGACAATGTGTATGGTGGAAATTTCACAAGGCCCTACCCCACTATCTATGTCCTTTATGGAAGATCATCCTCATTGGTAGATTATCCAATCTCAAGTGGTCAACCTTAAACACATCCACATATAAGAAACACTAAGTGGATTCAATAGACTGTATGTATGTATGTATGTATACAAATATGATGTGTAACTATATATATATTATATCCGTGTGTATGCATAACAATAAAGAAGAGGCATGAATTTGAGAGGAAATGAGAGAATGGTGAGCATAAAACTAAGACTCTCAGAGGTGAAGGGAGAGGTAGAAATTATATAAATACAATATTTAGGTATGAAATTCTCAAAAATTAATTTAAAAAATTGGAGACTATGTTAGGGTGGGGATGTAAGTTATTGGTAGAACATGAGTTTAGCATGGGCAAGGCCCTATATTGGTAACCAAATTTACAAAGACCATTAGCTTTTCATCACTTCGACAAAATCCTGTGATAACACATAAGAAGGAAAATATTTGGCCCACACTTTCAATATCAGTATAGAATCAGTAAACTTGCTGGTTTGGGACCTATGGGAAGACGGAACCTCATGACACTGAATCTTCAATGGAGCAAAGATACTCACTTAGTTCACGGTGTCTAGAAAGAGACAGTCCCAATTTCACTTTCAAAGGTGTACCCCATAGCATAGCTTGCTTCTACCTCCTAAAGGATTTACCAACCTCAGTAGCACCACATGCTTATAATCAAGAATTCAACATGTCGAATTTAGGGGACATTCCAGATGTTTGACATTAAATTGAGTAATTGGCATTTATTGGTAATCTCTCACTGTGCCTAATTTACACATTATATTTAAAAAGAAGTATGTATGGGTTGTTTTCAACACAGTTTGTATAGAGTTCACTACTATCAAGGCTTGGGGCATACCCTGGGGAATTTGAACACTATCTTCTAGGACTAAGTAGAAACTGAAAAGACAGAATTTGGACTCAGGCCCCTTCTATCTTGAGCTGAGCAGAAGGTTATAAATTCCATTACCCTGAGACCTGCCAGCGATCTTATCATTGTATTGTCTTACTACCACCCTCTCCTCATTGCTATTGCTAGTAAATGACTCTCAATAAAAATTCCAGCCCTGAAGTTAAGGAAATCCCTAAGTACACAGGAAACCCCCTAGATACACAGTTGTCTAAGAATTAAGAAACACCCCCTAAGCAAATTACCAGGTCCAAAGTTCCTGATTCTCAAAGCAAAATCCCTTCCCAGGAATATATACCAAGGACTAAGCTATTGTTCCCCAAAACGTATATAAACCTAAAGCCTTTCTCTTTCAGGGTCATCTCTCCCTTGGGTGTAGTGACACCTATGACAGTGTCTGAATAATAAAGATTCCTCTTGTCTTATTGCATCGACTAGACTTGTCTCTCACTGAGGGTCACCAGGAAAATAGGGCGATAACCCCTTTGGGGTTCAGCCTTACATTTGGTGCATTGGCCAGGAAATGATGACCCTCATAAGAGAGGATGCAGATCGGAGGGATCAGGTACTGAAGTTGTCTTTGTCTCTTTGTGTGTGCGCTTCCCTCCCAAGTCATAACTTGCTTCTTTCAAAACTGTGCTACTTTTATTTTTACTTTTTATCCCCAGTGTGTTTGCCAACGGTCTGAGGGATACCACCTGTACAATCAAAAGGGGGCAGGCAGAAATGCTTTTAGTGCCATGACTGTGGGAAGCCTGGAAGACTTTCTTGACTTCCCAGGGTGGAGTTTCAGGTATCAAGGAAACTCCACTCCTTCTGGTGTCTGGCCAGTTAGTGGCTCTGGGCTGCTGCTGGCCTCTGATTAACCAGCTGGTTGCTTTGGGTGGCCACTGGTAGCTTTATTTGTGGCCCGGCCAATGGACTTGGTGGTGTCTCTGCCTCTGTCTCTGTCTTTTTAGTGTTTGCCTTGTACTCTTTGGACTGGGACTGAGAACCTTTTTGGACATGGGACAAACAGACTCTACCCCTTTGTGACAAACCACTGGTCAGAAGTTAAGACTAGAGCCATGAACCTATCACTCATTATTAAGAGGAAAATGATGGTCACATTCTGTTCCTCTGAATAGCCATCATTCGGAGTAGGATGGCCAATGACTGGGAATTTGATTTAAATATCACCATGGCCATTAAAAAATAATCTTTGGTATTCTTGGGCACTCTGACCAAGTGCCCTATATAGTCATTTGGAAGGAACTCATCACTGACCCACCTTCCTGGGTCCATCCCTTCCTTTCTTTCTCTTCCTCTGAGATTCTAGTTTCCCAGGAACCTTGGGAACCTATAACACCGGATCTAAAGACCAAGCAGGAGATCCATCAGGATTCCACTTCAACAGATCTCCTCTTGCTTGACCCTCCCCCACCACGTCTTCCTTCTGTCCGTCTCCCTCCTCTGCCTGCTAACTCGCCCCCACTTCCTATTCAATCACACCCTCAGTTAACCCCTGTGCTTGCTTCCCCCTTTGCTCCTCTAACTCCTGAACCAACACCTCCCCGCAATCCTCTCTACCTCAGAACCTTCTCTGCCCAAAACTCCCTTATATCCTCCTCTCCCAGAGTCACCAAGAGAAGGGGGACTGGCAGTGGGAAATTGGAGCTGACGGAACAGAGTCTCCGACACAGTGTTGGCCCTGCCACTCCGAGCATACAGCACCCCTGACCCACAAGGCAATCAAATCCTGCAATATTGGCCTTTTGCAACTGCTGACTTTTACAACTGGAAGGCTCAATATCCCCCATTTTCCTCTAATTCCCAGGGACTAACTAATCTCATTGAGTCTATTCTTTTTACAAATCAACCGGCATGGGATGATTGCCAGCATCTACTCCAGGTCCTCTTCACCACCGAGGAACAAGAAAGGATCCTGCTAGAAGCTTCCAAGAACGTTCCGGGAGAGAATGGGGCCCCCACTCTGAACCCCGCCACTATTGATGAGGGATTTCCCCTTAGGCGCCCCGACTAGAACCTTAATAAGAAGCACCTCAAAGTCTACCACCAGGCCATGTTGTCAGGTCTCAAAGGTGCCACGCGTCAGCCCACGAATTTGACTAAGGTAAGGGAAATACATCAAGGGGCAGATTAGTAACCAGCTGCCTTCTTAGAGAGGATCATGGAGGGACTTAAACAATACACTCATTATGATCCTACTCTGGAAGTTCAAAAGGCCACAGTAACTATGGCCTTTATATAACAGGGAAGCAGAGACATTTGGAGGAAGCTTCAAAAGCTAGAAGGATTGCAGGACAAAAGCTTGAGAGAAATAGTACCGGTAGCAGAAAAAGTCTGTAACAATAGGGAAACTGAGGAAGAAAGAAAAGAAAGATGAAAGAAGGAAGAGGAGGAGCTTAGACTTGAGAAATGCCAAGACAGAATTCTGAAAAAGATCTTAGCTGCTGTAGTACATGATACTGTGAAAGATGAAGAAAGAAAGAAGGGAAGGCCTGTCTTGGAAAAAGACCAATGTGGCTACTGCAAGGGGAAAGGCCATTGGGCTAGGGGCTGCCCCAACAAATGAGGTCCTAAAACACAAGACTCTATATGGGAACAGGCCAAGGCTGACTCAAAGATCTTGGCACTGGGAGAAGATAGTGACTAGGGAGATGCGGTTTGGACCCCCTCCCTGAACCTAGGCTAACCCTCACAGTGGAGGGGCAACCAGTCCAGTTTGTGGTTGACACCGGGGTACAACATCTGGTTTTGCTCAAAACAAGAGGTCCTTTATCTGACAAAAAGCCTGGGTGTAAGGGGCTACTGGAATTAAGCAATACTCATGTACTACCCGAAGATCAGTCCATCTAGGGACAGACAGGCCGGGTATTCCACTCCTTCATGGTTATCCCAGAATGCCCCAGTACCCTGCTGGAATGAGACCTCCTGACAAAAATGAGAACCCAGATACATTTCCTCCCAGGAGGACCACAAGTCATGGGCCCTAATGGGGCCCCCTCCCAGGTCCTCACCACTAAAACTGAGGATGAATATTGGCTCTTTGATAATGATCACCCAGCCCCTGGTCAGGGTATGGAGTATTGGTTTAAGACCTTCCTCCAAGCATGGGCTGAAACTTCAGGGATGTGAAAAGCTAAAAACCAGCCACCCCATCTGCGTGGAACTGAAAGTGTCTGCCACCCCAGTCTCAGTCCACCAGTACCCCATGTCTAAGGAAGTCAGGACTGGCATTCAGCTTCATATTGAGTGGCTGCTCCAGCAAGGCATTCTTTGAAGATGTCAATCAGTTTGGAGTGCACCATTGCTACCAGTTCAGAAACTGGGCACTCAGGACTACAGGCCAGTCCAGGACCTTTGAGAGTTTAACAAATGAGTAACTGATATGCCCCCTACTGTGCCTAACCCCTATACCTTCTTGAGTTCTCTTCAACCCTCCAGGACCTGGTACACTATTCTTGATTTATAGGATGCCTTCTTTTGCTTGACCCTGGCCCCAAAAAACCAGGAATACTTTGTCTTTGAATGAAAGGATCCAGACTCCGGGACAACCAGACAATTGACCTGGACGAGACTGCCACAAGTATTTAAGAACTTGCCTACCATATTTGATGAGCCATTATATCAAGATTTGGCCCACTACCACCACAGCAACCCCAGGTAATTCTCTGGCAATATGTAGATGACCTGCTGATTGCAACTGAAACCGAAGAAGATTTCATGAGAGGCACCAAGAGACTGTTGTGGGAACTCTGTGATCTTGGTCAACAAGTGCCAAATCTGCAAAAGAGAGGTAAAATATCTGGGGTACCTACTCTATGATGGACAAAGGTGGCTATTATTGGCAAGAAAAGAAACTATCTTAAATATTCCTCCTCCCATAAGCCCTAAGCAAATGAGAGAGTTCTTGGGAACTGCTGGATTCTGCCAACTCTGGATTCCAGGATTTGCTGAAATGGCCTCACTCTTATATCCACTGACTAAGAATGGACACCCCTATTCATGGGGAGATACTGAACAACATGTTTTTGAGGCCATAAAATGAGAACTCCTGTATGCTCCTGCTCTTGGTCTGCCTGATCCCATAAAGCCATTCCGTCTATATGTGCCTGGAAATAAGGGAATAGCAAAAAGAGTCCTAACACAAAAACTAGGACCCTGGAAAAAGGCAGTCACCTATCTCTCAAAGAAATTAGACCCAGTGGTCTCAGGATGGCCTGCATGTCTCTGCATGGTGGCAG
This sequence comes from Lophiomys imhausi, assembly GCA_907164525.1. Taxonomy (NCBI): domain Eukaryota; kingdom Metazoa; phylum Chordata; class Mammalia; order Rodentia; family Muridae; genus Lophiomys; species Lophiomys imhausi. The sequence goes on along the minus strand of CAJQZJ010014563.1, from coordinate 5,963,594 downwards.
CTTTAGCTACCTTAACCAGGGATGAGAACAAATTGAATCTTGGACAGAACCTGACCATCACGGCCCCACATGCCTTAGAATCCATAATAAGGCAACCTCCAGACTGGTAGCTCACCAATGCCTGGATGACTAATTATCAGACTTTGTTACTAAACTCTGACAGGATGAAGTTTGCTTCATCTACTAGCCTAAACCCAGCCACTCTGCTACCTGACCCAGATTCTGAAGCCCCAATGCATGACTGCAGCGAGGTGCTGGCCAAGACACAAGGACAGAGAAAAGACTTGACTGACCTACCACTGCCAGATGCAGAGGCCACCTGGTTCACAGATGGGAGCAGTTTCCTCTCCCATGATGTGTGTCGGGCTGGAGCAGCAATGGTGGTTGGAAAAATCAAACTTTGGGTAGGGATGCTGACTCCAGGAACATTGGCACAGAAGGCCGAATTGATAGCTCTCACAAGGTTTTTGTGTTAGGACCCCTTTATCTTTTTTTTTTTTTTTAAATACTTTATTTTTTTTTCTTCAAGTTACACCTCAGTAACAAACCCCTCCCTATTCCCCCTTCCTATTCCGCCCTTCCACCCTCTTTCCTCCAGAAGTTTCCCCTTTTAGTCCAACAGATGGTTCCTTCTCTTATAACAGTAAGTATTATACAAAACAATAGATATAAATATGCCACATTTATGAGAGTAAATTGGCCCAGTATACCTTCCCAATGTCCAGTTTATACATATTTGGCCCCTGACTTTAACATTCTACTATCTAACCAACTCCATGAGTTTAAAGGTATATATGTGACTCAACATTCATACTATCTTGCAACACACTTTTAAGAGTATCTTCTTAGATCTATAACACCCTCTTGATTCCTAAACAGTTCAAAATTTAACTATGAGACTCTAGCTGTCTATTCTTCAACCACCTCAGAGACCTGAGAGGGATAAATATATTTGCTTATATAGGAAGTGCAGGGCCTTCAGCTTCCAAAACTAAGAAAGAACATACCAATGACTGCCTGGACAGTTCCCATTTTCTCTCCATACATTCCAGCATCAAT
>CAJQZJ010014563.1:5882820-5942535 GCA_907164525.1 Lophiomys imhausi | reverse complement strand
TTAACCACAATTGAATAGATCTTTGTATATTGATACAAATTTAAAGGTAATGCTTCCCAATGGTATCATACCTAGAGATACTTAAAAATAGTGGTTTTAATAATGCCTCCTAAGATTATCATTGGCAAACTTTGAAATATGCTTAGAAAAGCACCAGGATGCTATGCAAATCTTGATATTTTCCTTGTTTGTATACATCACAGAAACCCAATTAAACACACGGGAAGAGAACACATGAACATTGGCCCAAGGTTTGGCAAACTTTAATGGTCTAACAGAACCTGCTAAATTTAAGAGAGCCTGCTGTACATTCCTCTGACCAGGTGCAGCAATCTCTGAAGCCAAGAGGACATCACAAGCATGTTTTGGATAGAAGATTGCTTTTTATAAGTTGGGTTATCAGTCTTGTCAGTTCAGCATACTGCACTTTACTGAAACTTGAAAATGAAAGCTGATCATATTTCCACTTACAGTTTCTGAATACAACTCTCACTTAGTCCTGCTAAGATTGACAGTTTTATTTCTCAATTCTCAAAGGACATACAAGTAAAAAAAGAGGGTGGTGGGAGAGATTTTATTCACTATAGTTGTCTATGAATTACTGAGAAAATAATTCACACAAAGCCAGCTTCAATTCTGGGTGGATAAGGAAAAACTGCAAAAGCTGAACTAAATACAGGAATAAAGAAACCCAAAAGAATTACAAGGGGAAAAGAAGAAGGGAAACAAAGGAAGAAAAACTACTTTAAAAGAGTCAGGGAGATTTAAAGAGAATGTGCTAAAATCAAGATATCCCCAAGAGGTATCTCCAAGTAGAATGCTACAAAGACGAGGCTGGGACTTCATTTAGGAGCCCAAGAGCAACTTCTTACTCCTCGGCAGCAGATCTGGTCAGCTTACCTGTTAGCTCTGTGCTGAAACATTCTGCCAGAAAAATTAGAGTTGCATAAAGAAACTCGCATGAAAAAGTAGGATGGAGCAAAGAAAGGCCAAGTAGGTCACTGGAAATCCCTGGTGGTGAAAAACTATCAATGGAAGAGTCCTCCACTCTAGACTTAACTTCAGGTGGTCTCTGCAGGTCTGAATTAGAACAATTAACAAAGCTCTTTTAGAAGCACAGGCTGATGCTCTATTGCATCTTAGTGTAAATGGTGCTTGATGTGAAGTAGTAAAAGCCCTGCAAGCTGTTGATACAATTACGCAGGCTCAGTCAGCTACAGTGGTTCATCTCCTCAATATCACATAAGGTCAAAGGGAAATCTTTAAAACAACAGAACCCTATGTAGTGGAATCAATGATAATCAATTACAGACAGCTATTTTTGATGCTCCCACATACATGCCCATCATGCATATTTAAGATTTTATACTCTGTGATAATTCTCTTATCACCAAATTAAAGATCTGCTTAATACTTTGTTTCAGGTATCATGTTTTTAAACTCTTAACTATTCCTATTCACAATGCCTCTTGATGCCTTCATTGTTTACACACTTTTTCATTTCAACATTGCAGCAGAATGGAAAGATGCTGTGGAGATGAAATCACAGAGGTCAGAGCTCAGATTCTGCCTATACAGTTTCAGTCTGGCTACTCCGTTTAGGTTCTGGGAGGTCCCCGTTTCTTATTTTTAGACTGAGCAGTGGACATGGATTTGGCTTTTATTTTCTATCTGCCTCATATGGAGAAGAGGAGGTTTTGGATTACCATGGTTTTCATAACAAGAACACCACTTCCAAATTAAGTTCTCATTTAAAGTGTCCTTTTGGTTGACAAAGTCGTTGATTTTGTTACCCTTCCCAAATACTGCCTTAGGTGATTTAACCACTTCTTGCGCTGCTAAGTGCCATAATCCAAACAAGAAGTAACATCCAATTGTGCTGCTTTGAAATCTAACTCTCTTGATCTTGGAGCTGAAAGGAGAGTCCATATGTTTGGACTAGAGTGGCAAGGGCTTTGGAACTGAAGTTGGCAGGGGAGTGGGTCCCTGGGCTGGTCAGGGCAGTGTCCACATGATTGAGAATAATTATGTTGACAAAAAGGGGAAATGTAAGGGCACCTGGTAATTACAAACAGATGTGTTTGGATAACAGCAACTAGACTTTCATGGTCCCAACAGACCAATGCTTCAGCAGAGAGCAGGGATGAAGTCCTTTAATATTTCTGACATCCCCAACATGGCCACCCAGAGTGATCAAGCTATTTCCACAGAAAAATAAACACAAGGAAAGATTTTAAAGGCAGTAGAATAAAACAAACAAACAAACACTCATGTTTTAGTTTCAGATTATCTGGTTCACAGACCAAATAGTTGTTAGGAATTAAAAGGATGATCTAAGTATAAGAAGATGTTGGTAATGCAAGTTAGGTTGGAAATTGAGTTACGTATTGAAATTTTAACTCATTGAGATAGATAGATAATAGAATATTATTATCAGTTGCTAAATATGCATGGACTAGATATTGGGAATATATGTTATACCTTATAATTTTTATAATTATGGCCTAATTGTGCTTATTATTTTGTATTGTACCTATTATTATAAGAAAAAGAGCTGTTCATTGGACTAAAAGGGGGAGCTGCTGGGGGAAAAAGATATATCTTAATGTAAAAAAAAACAGATAGGAGGGTGAGGAGGAAGAGGGTAGGAGGGTGGGACTGGGAGGGGAGGAGGCAGGGGATTATGATTGTGATGTAACTTGAAGAAATAAATAAATGTGAAATGCTAAAAAGAAAGAAAGAAAGAAAGAAAGAAAGAAAGAAAGAAAGAAAGAAAGAAAGAAAGAAAGAAAGAAAGGAAAGAGAGAAAGAAAGAAAATGATGACTCAATTTTCTCATCACTAAAAGGACTACAATATTGTTTCCCTGCACCCACAGTGGCAGGAAGTATGTCAACTTCCTAACATACAACAGGCACTGGAAGTATAAACCAGGGTCACATTGGCTAAATGTTCTGAGTGGTTTTCCTGCTTCCACGCTGCTCTCAGGGTGACACATTCTCCAGATGAGTCTTTTTGAACTGTAATTCAGTTTCCACCTGCTCTTAGTTTCCCAACAGTTCTCTATTATACTTTAGCTGAAATCAAGGGTCTTTAGCCTTTAGGTTCTGGGCCTGTATGCTCAGATATGCATCCAATTTTTACTCTTTTTTAAAAAAAATTCATTTTACAATCCTTTCATCCCTGTTCCATCCTTCCACCCCTTCCCCATTCTCCTCCCTCCCCTTCTCCTCAGAAAAGGGGAGTCTACTCACCCATACCAACCCACTCCAGTTCATCATGTCAGATCAGTCCTAATAGTGGCTTCTTCCATTGAGGACAGACATTGCAACCCTGCTAGGGGGAAGTGATCTGCAAACTGGCATGTCAGAGTCCATGTCAAGGGGTGGTCCCCTCTCCACTTGTTAGGATATTCACATGAAGACTGAGCTGCCAGTCAGCTGCATATGTGTGGGGAAGTTCTAGGTCCAGTCAGCCTAATGTTTAACTGTGGGTCTCAGCATCTGTTTGATCCACTGCTGGGTGATGTCTCTCATAGGACCTTTATTCTAGGTTCCTATCTGCAAGCATGTCAGAGTATCATTAGTAGTGTCAGGGGTTGGCTCTCTCCCATGGGGTGGGTCTCAAGTTGTGCCAGTCTTTTATTGGCCCTTCCCTCTGTCACTGTTCTTTCTTTATCCCTGTACATCTTGGAGGCTGGGTAACTTATGGGTGGAAGGTTTGTGGGTAGGTTAGTATCCTCTTTCATTCACTGGAATTCCTATCAGTCTTTGAGGTGACTACTTCCATCTCCTTGGTCCTCACTGGTAGGAGACTCATCTAGAGTCACCCTCTTATCCTCCCAGGAGTGTACCCTGTTGGAGGTCTCCAGCTTATCTCAAAGATATCATTTTCCCTTCCCTTTCTCAGCCCTTTCAACTCTCTCTCCTGTTCCCCATATCCCTGATCCCCTCCCTCCTCGTTCCCCTCCCCACACCCTCTCCCACTCAGTTCTCTCTCTGTATCCACTTACAGTGTCTATTCTATTTACCTTCTGAGTGATATTCAAGCATCCTCCCTTGTTACTTAGCTTTATTGGATCTGTAGGTTGTAGGATAGTTATCTTATACTATATGGCTACTACCCACTTATAAGTGAGTACATACCATGTGTGTCTTTCTGTGTCTGGGTTACTTCACTCAGAATGATCTTTTTTAGTTCCATCCACTTGAAATTTCTAGTTCCATACTGAAAATTGCAAGATTTCCTTGTTTTTAATAGCTGAAGAGTATTCCATTGCATAAACATGCCACAGTTTATTTGTCCATTCTGTGGTTGAGGGAGATCTGGGTTGTTTCCAGCTTCTGGCTATACAAATAAAGCTGCTATGAACATAGTGGAGCAAGTGTCTTTGTGGTACAGGGGGCATCTTTTGGGTATATGCCCAGGAGTGGTATGGCTGGGTCTTGAGATAGAATTGTCCCAGTTTTCTGAGAAACTATCAGATTGATATCCCCAGTAGTTGTTACAAGTTTGCACTCCCACCAACACAGAGGAGTGTTCCCCTTTCTCCACATTCTTGTCAACATGTGCTGTCACTTGAGTTTTTGACCTTGGTCATTCTGAAAGCTGTAAGATGGAGTCTCGGAGTTGTTTTGATTTGCACTTCCATCATGACTAAGGACATTGAGCATCTCTTTAAGTGCTTCTAGGCCATTAGAGATTCCTTTGTTGTGAATTCTAGGTTTAGCTCTGTACCCTATTTTTAAAATTGTATTATATGGTTTATTTGTGTTTAATTTCTCAAGTTTTTTATATATTTTGGATACTAGCCCTCTGTCTGGTGTGGATTTACTCTTGTTTTTTATTCTACCAGAGTTATTATTTTTTATTCTGCTGAGTCTATTCTACCAGAGTTATTATTCTGGCTACTTTTTGCCAATCATGCTCCAGCTTGCTTATCATAACTCCAAAGGGACTTTTTTTTTTCTCCTGCTATCTTAGGCTGCATTTCATAAGAATGAGGCCTTAGGAAAAACTTTCAAAGGGTCAAGGAGGCAGAAAGCTGAAAGAAAACGGAGCAAGAAGGTGTGATGGTAGCTACTGTCTATGGGTTGTGATGGTGGTAGACCATGTGATAGTGAGATATGATGGACCTGCAACTCCCAGAATAGTCTAAATTAAATAAGGCCAGAGGGTTTTGTGTACTGCAACAGTCAGCCAGTGACATCTTCACAGTCCTATCAGTTAAGGAACAATCTAAACATTGCTACAGGTTTAAGGTATGTGGTACTGATGTACTCTCCTGTATCTGGAGGACTGCACTAAATGGACCCATTAAGCACTGGTTTACCCAGAGACCCACCTGACCCACCTACACACTCCAGCAATCAGCTTAGTTCAACTTTTGGGTTTACCATTATCTATGGACTATATCTCCCTTTGCTTATTTGTTCTATGACTAGAATATACGATCTTAAAAATAAGACCCTCATCTCTTTGGTCCATGGATGGATACTCTCTAAACTCTGTAGCGAATGCTGATGTGCCATCAGAATGTGGATTGTTACAGGAATTCTCCATCTGAAAGAGAAAACTGCCTGATTTCAGAGGAAGAACCTATCAACAACAAAGATGAGCAAGGGACTGTGCTTGTCAAGGGCATCTGATCTCCAGAGCTGTTTTGTTTCCCAAATAATTTTTTTATTTTGCATCAGTGGAAAATCAGTTGGCTTTTTCAAGCATTTTACAGATGCTTGCTTATACACTGTGTTTCCTAAGACAGTGATACCTGCCACCAGGGAGGCCAAGTCAGCTTTCAGCACTTATCCTGAAATATTTACAGAATGGATTTGGAGGAAGAGAAGGGAAGAAACAGTCCCCAGTAGCTTATCCCCACTGCTTATTTAATGTGATTTGCCCTAGAAGATGTTCCCCAATCAGTTAATTGCTAGAGGGATTGCCAGATCTATTCCCCCTGAAACAAACCCCCAGACCTTTCATATATATCAAAGCACAGCCTGTTATGTGTGCTACTGATGCTGTCTCCTTCCTCCTCTTTTGGGAAAGGAGATTATGGCAAAATAACAACATGATAGAGGATTAATAGGATAATAAGATAAATACATACCTCTGCTTCCCACTGTGTCTGCACAAGTCAGAATGCATACCCCCTGTTGAAAAGCAAGGGTTTCCAGCAACTATTATAGGGGTCTTTTGGAAAGTTTCAGCTTCCAACAGACCTTCTGGCCATTAGCACTTCCAAGAATTGTCTGTTAAGTTCTGAGTTACTTAAATAAAGAGCCAGAGGTACAAAGAAATCAAGGCAATACTGCTTCATGTAGGAATACGTAAGAGACATGCATGGTGCATTGTGACATAAAATAATGACCTGCTGTTTGAGTCACTTCCTGACCACAAGCATCAGATGCAGGATTTTCAAACATTTTCTTCTAGGATCTGTCAGAATGTCAAGAGATACATGACATGACTATTTACAGACTAAGGTAACTGATACATGTAAGTAATATACTTTAAGCTGTTTAGTTGGTATTTATTTTTTTCTTTCTTTTGTGGTGTTATTTTTATATAATACATTTTTTTATTATTTCAAACAATTTTTAAATTTAAACATATTTTGATAATAGGCTTGCCCTCCCTCGAGCCCATCCACATCATCTTCCTCTCCCTCCCAACTTTAAGTTATTTCGCAGAAAAAAAAAAACAAAAATCCAATACAACAACAACAACAAAATTCCAAACTAAAAAAACAAAATAAAAACACATCCAGCAACAACAAAAACAAAAACAAAAAAATACCAAACTGTGACCAAATAAAAGCACACAGAAAAACTGTGGAGTCCACTATGTGTTGGTCAACTATTCCTGAACACGAAGTGCCTGATATATCCAGAGTCACTCTTTTGGAGAAATCTGATTTTCTCTCTCCTGACAGGTGTAAGTGACAGTTCAATTGTTGACCTTTACCCTAGTGACCAGATTTTCAATCTTTCTTTCTTCCTTTCTATCTTAAAAATATTTCAAAGTAAAATACATAAAATAAAACAAAAACTATCACTTCAGAGATGAACAATGCTAACAGAAAGAAAAGCCCAAGAGATGCACAAGAATTAAAGACTCACTAATTCTCACAGTCAGGAATCCTATAATCACATTAAACTGGAAGCCATGATATAAAAGCAGAGTGCTGTTCAGTCCTGTGAGCCCATATGAACTTTGCTCATGTTGCTTTAGAACCTTGTGTCTCAGTGTCCTCTTTCCCCTGTAGCTTTTGTTTTGATCTCTTTATACATCTTCTATTTGTAACTCTTCTAGCCTTCAGCAAACTCATTCCCCTTCTCCAAGTATGTGTGTTTTGAATGACACAAACCCCATGCCAGGATCCATATCAGTTCATTAGATTGTTTCATTATCCTGGCCATTGTGTTGGTTCAAAAAGAGGCCATCAAACAGGTGAGACTTGGCTTTTAGACTTCTCATGGAAATGTTGATAAAGAAATTATCCCTTTCTCCAGGAATTTCTCAGGTAAGGCAGGCGAAGCTGATAGGATGAATCTGAAACTCAAGGAGAGATCTTGATGACAAGAACTGACATTAAGAAAAGCAGATGTGCTATGCAGAGGAGCAGAGCCCTAGTGTTGTACTGTGAGCATCTGAATTCCATCTCTATTCCACTATCTCTGAAGTGTGCTTAAAATACTAGTTCTTAGGGAGCCAATGCTTTCCTTTGCTTCTTTAGACAATTTAAAGTGAATTTCTCTCCATAGTAACCAGATAAATTTTAATATAGAATTAAATAAGTAATGGATGAACTCATGATTGGCTGAGTTCCCAGTGCAGTGTGCACAACAGGAGAACAGACATGCTCCAAGGATCATACAAAGGGAAGGAACTGAATTTTCAATATCTTTTCCCTTCTGAATGTTTGGCTACGTTAAACAGAGCTCTTATTCTCCTGGTCACAGAAAAAGCCAGGTTAGAGAGAATGAGAATAAGGAAACAGATTGAAACACTAAAGGATTTGGGCTAGGTTTCAAACCATACTTGGGTCAAATCTCAGCTCTGCTATTATATATCAAGGAACTTTGGAGAACTGCTGAGCATCTCTAGGCCTCCATTTTCATCATTACTAAAGTGTGATGATAGAACTCATTTCATATGAATGCTTTGAAGAAAAAGAGCATCTTCATGGTGCTAAATGCACAACCAGGGATTGCCACTGTATTCATGATCAGTTCCCCACTCCAAACTAGATACCCCATATACCTGACTAAGAAAACTCACAAGACTGAAATGTTACTGGTTTTATGACAAGAAAAAACAAACAAACAAAAATAAAACAACAACAAAAATAAATTTTCTCAAGCTTTAAGACTTGGGTATAAGTAACTTTACAGAGTCTTAGGAAGAAGAGAAAACAACTAAACAAGTCTTTCCCACCCTGATAGAAAAGTCATTCAGTTAAATAACAGATTGTGTCTTTGACACCTTGTCAAATAACAGCTTTGACTGATTTCCCTCTTTCCTTTAAATAAAGGTTGCCTGGATTGATCAAACCAATGAGATTTCTTGACATCTTGTAATAATAACACAGCTATTCTTCACCTCCATGATAACCAACTGTCAGGCAAGTAGAACATGGCCCTTGAATGGAGAACTAGGTGTACAAGGTCATCTGTACTCTGTAGAGCTCCTTAAAACCAGTGACATTTTGTAAAGGAAGTTCTAGTTAGAATGAGAACATAAATAACGACTTGGAAAGTCTGGGTATTTGTTTCCTGAAGGAAAAGGTCATGCCTTTGTCATCTTCCAGTCCTATAAGGTTTGGTCACAAGGCTATATGAACAGTAGTGGGGAACCAAGCTGATAAAGCATATGGCTGTTGAGCAGGCATTCATGGTGGCTGAAGTAACTAGGGTCCATTCAGTCACTATACAGTAATAGAATGCCTACTTTGTGTCAAAAAAGCACTCTGTATGCACAAACCAGATAGAACTCTCATTTTCATGAAGGTGAAGATCAAGTGGGAGGAGACACAGAAACAGTAGAAAAAATAATTAGTATGTTGATAAAGGTAAGTGCTAATGAAAGAAAAGAAAATAAGAAGGAGGAGGAATAAGAATATTAGACAGCAAAAGCAGGCATAAGGTTTGTGAATTAGAATAGTGTTAGATGAAAACCTTGAGGGGAAATAACATCTAGAAAAAAAACAAAAAGACATGGCCCAAAAAAAGTTTCTATGTGGATTTCTGGAAGAAGTGTTCCCCTGAGGTAAACCTGGCCTATTTTGAACAGTAAGAGATCATCAGGTAGTATGAGAGGGTAAGACCAGGAGTTGAAAGTCAGAGTGAATAGGGCAGGATGGGGTGGGAGCTAGCATATCTAAGCCTCTGCTCCTGACAGAGAGAAACTACCAGAAGGATTTGAGTGGCTCCCAAATGTTTCTTGTACCTATCTGCTGCTGATGCTGTTGAGAGATTTGTCTCTAGAGTCACAAGGAAGACAAGACAAGACAGAGCAAGCTGACAAGACGAGCAGTTATTACAATGTCATTACATTTCCGAGAATGGCTTACACCAAGGCATAGAAGTGGAGAGAATGGCAAAGGTCCAGCTTTGAGAATAACATTATAGATTAGGTCACCCTTGGGCAGGGATAAAACAAGTACAGTAGTCATCTAAAGATGTGAGTGTCACAGGCAGACTCTAAGGTCAAGGAATATAAGGCAGCTTGCAAAAGTGCCACACTGAAGTCCCAGACAGAAGTGTGATTCTGTGTCTGGGAAGAAGATTCCTGAGATTCTGAAAATGAGGCATGAGGGACATAAAGGGATAGTAAGTGTGGTAGCAGTGGCAGGGATCAGGAATAAGGCCAAGAATAATGGCAGGTAGAGCACACTGTTAGAGTCCCCAAGCTGTACCACAGGAGACAGGAGCACATCTTCATGGAGTTCCAGTGTTGAGTGAGATACTAGACAGAAACAAAGTGCTGCCAACAAGATAGAAAGAAAGAGTGGGTTCAACAGCTTCCAGCAGTTGACAGCTGGGCTCACAGCATGATAGGAAAAGGTGATAAGTGGGAGGAGGTGATGGGAAGAAGGAAGTCATGGGTGCAATGATTGTGGTTTGAGCAAAAATGACCCACCCCGTGGGCTCTTATATTTGAATGTTTAATTACTATGGATTGGAACTCAGCGATAGGATTAGGAGGTAAGCAGCCATGTTGGAGGAAATGTACCACTTTGGGTAGGCTTCCTGGTTTCAAAAGCCCATTCCAGACCCAGGTTTTCCCTCAACCTGTGGATCAACGTAGCTTTCAGCTCCTTCTCCAGCACTATCGTGCCTACATTCTGCCTGCCATGATGATAATGGACTAAACCTCCAAAACTGTAAGCAAGCCCCCAATTAAATGCTTGCCTTTATAAGAGTTTCCTTGGTCAGGATGTCTTCTCACAGCACTGGACAGTGACTAAGACAATGATATTATGGGAAAGGACAGATGTAAAAGCCAGTCTCACCGAGGGTCCCCTTTGTGCTATCTCAGAATGATAACCCAAAGTGGTTTCTTTTCTTCCTGGAAACAACACTGACTGAAGACAGGCTCTCCCAATCTCACTGCAGAAAATGAAGAGTATCCCCTGGTGAGCATCATTTTCTGCTTCTCTGACCTCATTCTCCACAGAACTGGGAAGAAGTCATTCATCCCCCATGATGCTTCTTTCAAGCCAGAGGGCAACATTCACCTTGGGGTGAGGTGCATCTCTCACCTGGACAGAACTGGAGATGCGACTACAGTCAGGGATCATTTGGTTAATTTTCCAAATCCTTCAGGCCAGGGCACACTCTTTCAAGGATGACAGAATGCAAACATGACAAGGAAGAGAGGACAAAGGAGAGAACCCTAAGGCATTAACTCCTTCCTTTCAATTAGACAAGGCGCAAATACTTTCAGGTATTTTCTATAGGAGAAAATTCTAAAATATTCAGCCTCAAGGATTTGAAGATGATTCCACGAACAATCCAAAAACAGCTCAATGATTTTCTCAGTCTCATTTCTTCCTCAATTTCTGACCCCAGCATCACTGAAATGGATTTCCTTTTGTTGTGCTCAGCTTGCCTTCTATTGTTATTAGAATGACAAGCCAGGTTATAGGTGCTGAGCCAGCACCTTGATTCCTGAAAATAATAAAGTCTGGAGAATTTTTTCTTGTCAAACTACAAGTTCCTCTCCATGGTGACAAAGGCAGAGAGAAGACCCAAACCACAGACTACATAGAGCCACAATCAGCCAGCAATCACCAGATGAGGCATCTTTAATATTGGCAGCCACTCTCTTTGGCTATACCTCAGAAAGGTCTTCTACTGTGGTTACTTGGTTCACAGGAGCAAGCAACTAAGGATTAAATATGTACCTGTTTAGGGCACATATTTTGGGACAGTCTCACACAAGACTTCCTTCATTTCCCATCAGAGCAGCATGGGGAAAATGTCATCTCCATAAGCAAACTGAAACATAGAAGTTGTCTGTGACCTATGCATGCATGGTCTCTGTGGGAAGCAGATCCAGAGTCTGGGTTTACTGGCATGGAGAAATGAGACACCACATTGATTCTGACAAGGTTTAGTGTTAACTGTGGTTCCCCTTCTCGAAACTCATAAGTATTAGTCCCAGAAATCCATCCCTGGCAGAGTAATTGGGGCTTTCAAAGAATATCAATTGGAATTCTGGGTTTTATGCTCATATGGGTTTGTGATTATGAGGGATGGCAGGTGGTAACTTACTGATGACAATGAACATGGAAGTTTGAGTCAGGCAGACTGGCACTCAAACCTGACACTGCCACACACTGTCCCTGGGAACTCAGACATCTTCTAGCCCTTCCATTTCCTCAGCTGGCAATTATGTGTAAGAAATGGTGTTATTCCTTATAAGGACAAAGCAAGACTATTTTTAAAATTTTTAAATGTGTGTGTGTGAGGGAGTGTGTGCGTGCATGCGTGTGTGCGTGCGTGCATGCGTGCGTGCGTGCGTGCGTGCATGCGTGCGTGCGTGCGTGCATGCGTGCGTGCGTGCGTGCGTGCGTGAGTGTGTGTGTTTGTGTGTTGGGAAGGGTTCTGCAGCACATGAGCAAAGGAAAGGGATAATGTGAGGGAGTCAGTTCTCTTCTTCCAAGATGCAGATGGAGTCTGGGAAACAAATTTAGATTACCACTCTTGGAGTCAGTTGTCATATGCAGAGCCATCTCACAACCATGACTATCTTAAAGCATTTTGAGTCTTGTTTGGTTGTGTGCTGGTAACATTCCAGTAGTAGACTTGATTTTGAGTGAATAGTACTGACAGCCACAGTTCTGTGATAGCAGATTAATCTGAAGTACAATTACCTAGAGATCTTTAGCCATCACCAGAGGAAAGTGGGGAGAAGACAGAAACAAACAGGTTGACAGAGTCAGAAAAGCTGCTGGCGATGCAGGTGCACATGAGTTGCTGAGGCCGAGAATCATCTTCTATGGAGTGATGAGCCTCCAGAGCCCAGAAGGCAGTAAGGAAGGGCGAAGGAGAGGAGGAGGGATTAATGTGTGCCATGGTTTGAATATCTGTCGGTGGCAGTGGAAGGCAGTTGCTTTGTGATGTTACTAGAGATGGGACCTTAAGATGATTCCATCCTATAAGTGATTTAGTGCAGAGTGCTTTAGCTTCAGTGTTTCAAGTGATAACACCTCTCTGTCTGTCTGCCTGTCTATCTATCTATCTACCTATCTATCTGTCTGTCTATCTATCTATCTATCTATCTATCTATCTATCTATCTATCTAATCTATGTGTCTATCTCTATCTCTGTTTCGCTCCCACTCTCCTTCTTTCCTCTTCTCTCACATTTTCTTTTTCATTCTTGCTCTCTTTCTGCCCTTCTGGCATGCAATGCCTTCATCAATACTATGACAGCAAAAAAGTTCTAACAAAAACTCAGGCCTTTTATCTTGGATTTATCTGCCTCTAGAACTATAAGCCACTGAATAATTCTGTTCAGGAAAGACTACTCTGTATGGGGCACTTTTTATAGCACCATAAAGTACACCAAGGCATCATGAAAGGTCATTTTCTCATGACATGTCTCACAGGTCCTGTGTGTGGTGTGACTCAGGCATAGCCAGGGAGGTGACTTAGTCAGTGGGGGAGGAAGGAATGTTTCTGCCTCATCAACATTCCCCAGCACCTCCTGTCTGAGCAGCATGTGTGGTAGGACAGACTGCTTAGGTGTGTTCAACACGCAGGTGGGCTGCAAATTTTCTGCTTGGCATCCTCTTTCTTCTCTCCCTGACGCTTCCATCTTTTCTAGACAATTCCTTCTTGCTCCAGTGGCTTTAAGAGTCATCACTTCGTTTGTGCTTTCTACTGAAAAGGAAAAGGGAGTCCAATTTTATTCTCAGGCTGTGGCTTCTAATTAATTCATTCACTACAGCTACTTGGGATACTTAAGCCCTTTGTGTGGGTGGCCCTAGGATTCTCTGCTCAACCAGTGATGTCAACCCTCAGTGAAGTTAGAATGCCTGCTATTGAGTGCTGGGTCAAAGAAATATTTAAACATGACTTCTTTTCAAGACACAATTCTCATGCATAGACTCCCCAAACTCCAGAGCCCTGCAAAGAGAGGGGGCTGTATTGGAAATGTTCATTCTCCACAGTGCAGGTCCATTTGAAATATCACAGTTTGAGAAAGTAAGATTCACAGAAGCCAAGCTCATACCTAAGTATGAAATAATATTTCTCAAAACTACCTTGTTCTGCTGATGGCAGCTCAACTGCTAATTTGTCAAATTTGTGATTTTTTTTTATTGCCAACAAAATGAGGGAAACAGGCAAAGAAAAGGTGGAGAGAGCATTTATTGTGAAGGAGAAAATAAAGGCTTTTCTTTCTAAAACTAATTTCCAGTGCTCCCTCTCCCAGACAGCAGAAATATATGCCATTGCTGGCAGGCCTTTTGATATGACCTACTTCATGCAGGGAGATGTGGATTTCAAAGAAGTGAAAGAGTTTAAAAGTGTTCACAGAAGAGCTAGCCTTAAGGAGACTTCCTGTTACCCCAGGGATGACAGGAACCCCTTCACTATATGAAACCAGTTTCATCCTTCACCTGTGTGTGCTGCCTCATTCTCTGTCCCTTCATCCCTTCACCCCATTACTCATCAGTATTGTTCCTGCAGCATATTAAATCACTCACTTAACTTCATGGATTAACATTTCAAGACTGTCTTTATCCACACTCTCCACTCCAAACAACAGCCCAAAGCTTTTACCAACTTGTTGGGGTTTGAATGAGAATGCCCCCATAATATCCTATATTTAAATGTTTGGTCTGTAGTTGGTGGAATTGTTTTGGGAATGATTAGGAGGTGGAATCTTGTTGGAGGAGGTGAATCACTGAGGAGTGGGCTTTGAGGTCTCAAAAGCTCCCATGAGACCTAATCTCTCTCTCTGCCTGCAGCATTCAGATAAGATGTAAGCTCTTGGTTACTGCTCCAGCACCATGCCTGTCTGCATGCTGTCATGCTCTTTACCATGATGGTCATGGACTCACCCTCTGAAACTGTAAGCAAGTCCTTAATTAACTGCTTAATTTTATAAGTTGTCTTGGTCATGATTTCTCTTCAGAGCAATAGAAGCCTAGCCAAGACACCATTTAGCATATTTGATGCATATACTATTGATGGGGTAGTGTTAAGCATTCTAAATGTTAATTAATTGGTTCTGCTTGCTGTCTGTTACTTACATTGACTCTGATTGGTTAAAATAAATGCTGAGGCCTGAGACTGGGCAAAGACAGAGAAAGGTGGGACTTCCTGAGATTAGAACAGGAAGCCTGTGCTTTAGACAAAGGATTAATTCATTCCAGCCAGGAACAGGAAGAAGGAGGTCTTAGAAAAAATGTGTTAGAAATAAGAACCTCATTCCACGTGACCAGGAACATCATCATAGCATGGAGAATGGCAGTCCAAGAGGACGTATGTATGTATATATGGGGTAATATTTGGGCAATAGAATTACAAGCTAGCTTAGATGGGCCAGAATTGCACAACTCAGGTCAAGGTTTGTTAAAATCCATGTGGTCTCTGTGTGTTCATTTACAATGGCGGGTTAAGGATTAATGGCTGCCAAACCAATTAATATAATACTGGTTAAACAATTTAATTAATTATTTCTATAAATGGCAACCAATGTAATTTAATTATTTTTTTTTCACATATGGCGTCCAACACTGCAATTAGTATCCATGATTAGAATGTGAGAAGGCCCCGGTGAAAGCCAGTTTCCTAGCCAAAGAGCAGGGAACTGAACCCAAATGCATTACAAAGGTGTGGCTACCTTAACAAAAGCTGTTGCCTTGCAGCAAAGGCAGAGAGCTAAGGCTTAGCTCTCCTTACCTACTAAAAAACCAACAGCCTTCTAAACAGAGCTTGAGAGCAGAATTAACCACCAAGATTAAAAATGGAAAAATTCATAATGCCTCAAAACATTTGTATTCCAATTGAGTATGTTCCTCTTATGACAGTTGTGGTTCTGTGTATTTTTTTTTTTTTTTGAGAAAGTTCAGACTAGGATAGTCTTAAAGGAAAGAATTTACACATGGAATGCTAAATTGCCAACAATGATAATGAAGGAAGGAGGGAGGCCCTTCCGGATAGATAATACAAAATTGATGGCAGCTGGAGCTAAGAGCTCCCTGGGTGATATATGCCTGTCCAGAGTCTCTGGTATTGGCCCACCAGTGAAATGCAGCCAAAACTAGATTCCAAGGAATAATGAACAAAGCTTTAATTGCAGCATGGGATGGCATGGTTAGACATGCCAAGGATTTTGGAATGTTGCTTCTTTGCTTCATTTTTGTTTAGATGTCTTTGATTTTCCTATATCAGGAGGTAGAAAGGATATTTTCCTGGCTTGGCACTGCTAATTTTTTAAGATTTTGGGCAGATTTCAAATTGTCACTGTAGTTCAAAGTTGCTCTCTGGGTTACAGAGTTACTATTATTTGGGATTTAAGTGAAATATTTGAGCAGGGTGGTATTAACACACTCTCTTAATCCCTTAATCCCATCACACTAGAGGAAGAAACAGGCAGATCTCTGGATTCTATATCAGCCTGGTTTAAACAATGAAGGTAGGGTGGGAACCCTGTGTAACCGATCTTTTAAATTATTATTTAACACTCATTTATTTATTACTAAATTCACTTATAACAAACACCAACAATTTCTTAACTATTAATCCTATAAGTTCCTACAACCCCTTTAACCTATCAACTAGACCTATTGATAATTTTAACAACTACTTTCATAACCTTTTAGAATGATACAGTCTCTGGGGCAGGTCCTCAGTCGTCAGGAACACAGTCTTTGTTGTAGATTCTTTAACACACTTAGCAGTCCTTTTTCTGGATCTCTCAGATGCAGGTTCATCAGGGTAAGTTGGTTATTGCAGTCTCACCTTAAGTAAGGCTTCATGCTTTCTTCTCTGTGGGAGACCCCAGCCGTCTGCAGGCCAACTTACTTCTTTTGAATCAGGAACTCAGCTGCTCTGCCTCAGTCCTTAAATCCAGGCACAGTTTCTTTTAGGCCACTGTTCGGACAGATCAAACCCCTCTAGGCAAAAGCTGAGCCACAGGGTCCAGTCCTTGGCCTTTTGGTGTCTTGCTCAGGCTTTCTTTGCTCACCGGCTTCTTTCTGCTTCAGGGAGAGAGCTGGCCATCAATGGCCAGCCCTTTTTTCAGCAGGACTCTTGGAGCTCTCTAGCATCAGGGGCCTCTTCCCTCTCTGGGCTCCATGCACTGTCCTTAAATAGGAGGAACTCTGTTTCAGCTTAATTTGGGCTCCGCCCACTTAGCAGCTGAAAACAATGTCAGGCCAGATACTTTGTTTCTTCAAGTCCATTAAGTCTTTCCTGTTTTTCCTGACTTCAACCTTGTTTTTCAGTCTATTAAGTCTTTCCTGTTTTTGCTGACTTCATGCTGATAATGCTCTTCAGGCCCCGAATTAAGAGACAGTATCAGAAACTCCTATATATTTTCTAAATCTAATTTATCTAACCCCTACAACCCTGCTGATAAGATAAGGCTGCTTACTAAAGACAGTCTAGAATTCAAAAATGACACATTTTTCCCGTGATGTTAAATTTAAACATGTCCTTACTGATCTAATGCATAAATGCACATGATCTTAAATTTACATAAAGAGAAAAGGGTCACAAGCCAGTCTCATTAGTTGTGGGGCTCCCACTAGAGAACTGATTTCAAGAGGCATTTTGCCCCTAAAAGAGGTATGTTAATTGCTGGGTGTGGTGGTGTACACATTTAATCCCAGCACTTGGGAAACGAAGACCTTCACCAAGGTCAGCCTGGTCTAAAAAGTGAGTCCAGGACAAGGATACACACACACACACACACACACACACACAAAGGAGAGAGAGAGAGAGAGAGAGAGAGAGAGAGAGAGAGAGAGAGAGAGAGAGAGAGAGAGAGAGAGATATTCTATTAACCAATATAAGGACCCAGAGTTAGGCTGGGGAAGAACATGCAAACAACATGCCTCCCAAAGCCAACGGTTAAGAAAAGCTAACATAAAATAGCACATCATGCTATTTTACATGATTCTCCTTAAAAATGGGGTTTCCATGGGAGAATTGGAACTCAAACTAATACAAAATGGTTTAATTAATGTTATGGTTTGATAAGGGTAATTCAATTATTTAAGTTCATACCTTGATCTCAAAATTTGGGAGACAAGGAAAGAACAGACTTCTTGTATGTTCAAGGCCAATCTAACCTACAGAACTCTACAGAGCAAATCAAGACAGCCCAAGCTACAAAGAGAAACTCTGTCTCAATAAGGATAGATATATCCACATAGAAATTAAATCTCCAAAGAAAGGAGAAAAGTAAAGAAAAAATATAAATGCATACCTTTGGTTCTCAAACATGGGAGACAAAGACAGAGACAGATCAGTTCCTTTTGAGTTTGAGGCCAACCTAATCTACAAAGCCAGAACAACACAGAATAAACCTGCTTTAATCAATTAATAAATCTACATCAACTGTAGAGGAGACTACTTAAACTCCGTACAGTCTTATGCTGTATTTTCAATTTAAAATAGATTATATATAGCATATATATGTAGTACTATTACATGTCATCCTTTTATATGGCATGGAAACATACAAATGTCTCTCTTCTGTTCAAACAAAGAAGAGAAAATATTCCTTAGTTTATTTGTGCATCCTGCACATCCAAGGCATTTTGGTAATTACAGAACTATATGTTACTTGTGAGAAATTATATATTTTCAGAACAATGGGACCAGAGTCCAAAGAAGACAAGACAAGTAACCCAAATGATCCAGCCTCATAGACTACCTCAATAGCTGTTTCCTCAAAAAATCTGCATCAAAAACAACTTCAAAAAGCTTGCTGAGATGGCCCAGCCTCAAAGACTGTTCCAGACAGGACTTCAATAAAGCCCTGAACTTTCCTACCCAAAGTCCAGCTTCGAACTACAAACTGCTCAGGACATTCAAATTGTTGGGCACATAGAGACTGGACAACAAATGTTACTATTAAATTGATTAACCATTTTTTTCCATTTTATTTGGGCCCCAAACAGGTTTTCTTCATCCCAATTTAGCAGGACGCATTTTTAAGAGAGCGACGTCCTATTCCCAAAAAGGGGGGTGGATGATGGATGTTTAGGGGAATGCTTATAAATTGTTAGTCTTGTTAAGCAAGATATCAGAGATTAGATTCAAGGACTTTTCTCTTTCCTTCTTTTCTCTATCCTTCTTTCTCTCTTATGTAGGGGGGGAAGAGTTGAAAAGAAAAGGAGAGGGGATATATGTATATAATATAGAAATTGTAAGATATAAGGATAGATTATTAAATCTGCTTTGAAACTCAAAACTTGTTATTCTTTAAATAAGGTTATCTTTTGATACATTGGTATAGAATTTTGTACATTGATATAAAAATAAGGTTATCTTTTGATACATTGGTATAGAATTTTATATTTAGACACATTATGTTTATTTCAACTTATATAAGGTATTGTGCCTATACAAATCATTTAAAAGTACAGGTTATTCTACTGTTATCTCATCTCTCTTCTAAGGAAACACCTGAGTCTTTCCCTTGTTCTGTATCTTAAGATGATGGCTTTGGCATCTGTGAAACTCTTTCCTGGATTCCGTCTGTACACTGGTGCTGATCTTGCACACAGCTCCCTCCTAGACCAAGTGAACAGAGTGGCCTGGCCAGCATTGTATGAGCCTCCACTTTCCTCACTGTGGCTAGCTCCTCTGCAGTCTAATTCCTAATGGTGCGAGCAACTTTTTTCAGAAGGTTTTAACCCGATCCAGCATGTTATATATTAGCTATTCCTTTCTCCTCCTGTCACTGATACTTGATACATATTACTCAATAGAAATACCATCAGTGCCCTTAGAAGACTGGTTAAGGCATTTGAAGGGGGGAAGATTTATGCACTGCCTCTTTCATGAAGCAATGGTTTCTACTCTATGGAGATATGGTCCAAGAGTTGAGGCATTAACATAAAATAAAAACAACACAGACACAAACCATTTGATGTACAACAGTGTCCTGCCTGAAAGATATAATAGGGTGATGGTGACAAAAATCTTGTGGGAGTAACAAACCAATAACTGATTTGACTTAAGGCCCACTCCAAAAAATAGAACTCACATCTGACACTGTTTAGAGGACCAAGAACCCAAGATTAGATAGCCCAGGAACTTGGGGGACAACCAATACTACTGTTCAGGGGAAAAAAACTAGCAATAAAATGACTCATAATAACATTCTTCTATGGCCATAGATCAGTGCCTTGCTCAGCCATCATCAGAAAAACCTCCCCCAGCAGCAGATGTGCACAAATCCCACAACAAGCAGAATCCCACAACCAGACATTATGCAGAGAATGAGAGACCTTGGACTACGCTGCCCTAAACAGAATATCCTCATCAAATTCCTCCCCTTAGAACTCAAGGAACTTTGAGAAAGAAGAGGCAGAAAGATTTTAAGAGTCAGAGGGAATTGAAGACACCAGGAGAATAAGGCTGCCTTAAGTCAACAGGATGGATGTACATATGAACTCACAGCTCTGAGGCCCAATGCACAGGACATACACGGGTTTGTACCAGATAGGGTCCTAGGGCTTAAAGGAGAAGTGGACACATGGCCCTATCACCAATTCAGAAGCAAGATCCTTTTTGATAACTACTTACAAATGAAAATTTAGTTTTTTCCAAGGTAGACTAACTGGGGAAACAAACAAGTGTTGACTGCATCCCCTGCCAACAGAATATGAACTCAATAGAACATGAACTCAACAGAATATGAACTCAAAGGCATCATTTGAGGTGCCTTTTCTCATAATGTCATTCATTGCAGGGCTTTTTTAAAAAATTGTATCTTATTCTTATTTTATTGCAACATATCATATATATATCTTTACCCTCTTTACCCTCCAGTTCCTTTGTATGCTATATATACATATATATGAATGTATATGCATATATATATATATATGAATGCACACACACACATTACGTCTTCTAGTTTAGTGTCTTTATGGGATTCCTGAGTATTCAAACAAGTGGATTTTTACATATATATCTGTTTCATGTGACTTTTCTTGGGCTCTTTTCGCTCTATTTATTTTGTCCTATTCTGATGTATTAAATTTTATTTTAGCTTATTATATTATATTTCATTATTATTCCTAGAAACCTGTTTGGTTTTTTTTTTTTTTTTTTAAGACATGGGAAGCAGGTGCATGCAGATGGGAGGAAAGGTAGAGAAGCATAGAGTGAGGAAAAACAATAATCAGGGCACATTATATGAAGAAAAAAACCTATTTTCAATTAAAGAAAAAAATAATTAAACTATTGTGAACCACAAGGACTTGCAGCTCCATTTGAATTTTAGCATACTTTTCAGTAAACATTTTATAAATAATAAAAAAGATACAAATGTTTCATTATGTCAATGAATTTTTATTTTAGAAATAAAAGGAAGAAAGAAGAGTGAGAGAATAAAATATTAACACCTATCATTGTCATCATTTTAGAAAAGACATAATTTAAAAACAGGAAGGGCATCATTACAAATTTAAGAACAATCCTTAATATCTATGTTACATACTTAATTGAATAAAATCTTGTATAATTTTCTTAATGTCATAATTTTGCCATGAACTACCATGCATGCTTAACTTGCTATGTAACTCCCCCATGAACCTACATTATAAAGATAACTTTTCTCGTTTCTATGGAAGAAGTCCACCAGAGACCATTGTTTTCAGTACACCTCAGTTCTGCTAGATAGCATGAGACCATGCAGAGGATTAACGAGTATTTGTGAAAAAGTAGATGTATAGAGGCATATGATTTATGGGGAATAGGCTTTACTGAGTTAAAAATTATCTCCAACAATTCTTTAACTCAATGGTTATTGATACCATGGCAAGAGAATTTTTATTTGTCAGAGAAGATGTGGCCAAGTAAACTATTTACCTCCATTTTGTGATAAATGCATTTGTCTTGTGGAATGTGGCCTGCTAAGTTCATCAGAACCTCTGCTTTCCAGCAGACCTCAAGCTCAAGCAACATGGTTTTAGAATACTGAAGTTCCACTAACTTCAATAGCACCACATAATAATCCTCCGGTATCTTCCATACCTACAAACAAGATTCAAAATCTCAAAGACCCAGCAAAGTCACTGAGAGTCATACCTAATGCAGCTCTGAAGATCATTTAATAAACACTTCTGTAACAGCTTTCAACTTCTTCAGCCTTCCAATGATTACCAAAGGACTACCTCCAGTCATTTATATCTTTAATATTTATACAACATTTTTCGATAAACTTCTCTGGAGATCAACACTTCCCCAGCTCAAATCTCTTTAAGGCTCTCCATTAGATAAAGGAAACATCTCAAATCCATAGACCAGGGTTAAGGATTCCTGATATCTTGAATATATCTTTCCAACTTCATTATTACAAGAGTTTGTCTTTAATTCTTTTAAGCTGTTTTCAATACATATTTTGCCTATTTATGTCTTATGATCTCTGCAAGAGAATGATGTAGGTGCTTCCACAACAACAGCATGCACTCCTTCAAATACCACCTTAAATTACAATTGTTCAATACATAAACAATGTGGACAGGCAGAAAAAAATGAAGATGCAATTAGAAGCACTTAGTTATAATGTGATATAACACTGTACCTCACAGTTATGGGTTAGTAATGTCATCAGCCTGTAAGGTTAATTAAGAGGATACTAGGTAAGAGGGATGGGAAATAAACCTGAAGTAGAAGGGGGGTTTAAAGTATAATCCTAACAGAGGGCTAATATCCAAAATTTATAAATAACTCAAGAAATTAAACACCAAGAAACCAAATAATACAATCAAAAATGGGGTACAAAGCTAAATCAAGAATTCACAAAAGAGTAATCTCTAATGGCCAAGAGACACTTAAAGAAATGCTCAGCATCCTTAATCATCAGAGAAATGTAACTCTAGACAGCTCTGAGATTCTATCTCACACCTGTCAGAATGGCAAAGATCAAAAACTTAAATGACAGCACGTGCTGGTGAGGTTGTAGAGAAAGGGGAACACTCCTTCATTGCTGGTGGGAGTAAAACCTTGTATAACCACTATGGAAATCAATCTGGTGATATCTTAGAAAACTTGGAGTAGCTCTACCTCCCCAGCCATATCACTCCTGGGTATACATTAAAACAATTCCTCACCAAACCACAAGGACATCTCCTCAACTATGTTCATAGTAGCCTTATTTGTAATAGCTAGAAACTGGAAACAAGCCAGATGTCCCTCAACCAAGTGAGTTAAAGACTTGGTGATAGACAAACACAGAAGGGACCACTGACTGACAGCTGTTCCTCAGCTGCCTCTGTAGTGCTCACTGTCACCACCAAACACCAAACTGTCCTCAAACAATGGTCCTAGGCCACATAAGACCCTTGCTCACAGTCTCTTCAAAGCAGTAGCCACACACGCATTTCGAAACTTTCCAGATTTCTCCCCTGGATCCTCTTCGTCAATTCTCTTTAGATCTTTCTCTGCAAGGTTCAACTTGTCTCCCTGCTCCACTTTTCCAGGACACTTTGTGATTCTCCGCTGAGCTTCTTTTATACCCTCACTTAACTTCTGGACCACACAGCTGTGGAAAGCCTGATTCCTATAGGAAGTTTGTGCTCCCTACATTTTGCAGTGAATTGCCTTCCCTGAAGGAACCCCCAGTAACAGAGAATGCAGAGCCCCCACATACTCATTTGTCATTAAAAGGAAGCTGCTTACAAATGCTTCCCCACTCTGAACACTCATCATATGTAAATGGTGACATTTCCAAATACACCTGGGATTCTCTAATCTGATGTACTAAGAAAGCAGACACGGACACAGTCATGAAGGAAGAACTTGATATTCTCAGCTCCCTGGAAACAGGAAGACTGTCCTGCTATTCAGGAGCACATATGAAAATGAAAATAGCAGGAACAGTCAGAAGTAGAGAGGGGTGGGAAATGGAGATGACCCAAAGCTTTTATTGGTGCTTTCATTGCAAAGGATAAGGAAGACAAAGTGGGTGTACCAAGTGAGTTTCTGAGTGGACAGTGATTAGTATGAATGGCCATGTAAACCATGCAAATTGTCTCTGCTATGGCCCTGGATTTGGAGCAAGTAGGCTATGGGTTTATCATGTGAGATTTGATAATGAATATGGCATGGCTGGTTGTTTATATATCTATCTCATAATCTCAGGAAGAAATTTGATTCCTCTATAATTATGTGGTCCTCAGAGGAGCAGTTTCCCTAGGACTAAGGCCTCAAATTAGCAGACTGTGAAGAATATGATTAACTCTATACCAAAGCAGGGTTTGAAGAGATGACTGAGGGGAAAGAAGCAAGAATTTCAGATGACAGAGCTTAGAGTTCAGGACCATCACCAGAGGATGCAACTGGGTCCCAATCAATATACCATCCTTGATCAGAGCAGGGAACTTAGTTCACATACCCAGATGGATTTTAAAATGGCTTTGAGGCAGCAATGTTTGTGTGATTTCACATTTTTCGGTTTTGAATGTGTGTCTATTACTTGACCCTTTGCCACCTTTGCCTATCAGGCTTGCCTTTTAAAGCCATAGTCCATCGAATTAACAGAAACAGAAAAGACCCATTCTCAAGGCAAGACGCCTGTGACTTTGACCTGATTAAATGACAAGACAGAACTTCAAGCCAAAGTATGATGTTGTGAAAGGATAAGATTATTGATGCCTCTTGTGATATGAAGCATACCTTATAGAGGATGGGGGTTGGAGGAGTGAAAACTCCATGGACATAGGCTGGGCTGTGCATCAAGTTAAGTAAGACAGCAATTCTTTTGCCTTCTGCTCTCACCTAGGGGTGAGCCTCATTTGCCTCTCTGCCCTTTTGATGTGCTTTGACTAATAGAATGTTGCAGAAGGGACTTTGAGTAGCTTTCAATTCTGGATCCAAGCAGTGTGTGCTAGGAATGCAGTCTTGAAGTCTAGTGGTGGTACTGCAAGGGACTTAGGCATATTGAAGAGGCAGGGCAGAGGACAAGCACACTGTGCAATGGCATCCTCAGCTGAGCTCCCAGCTAGCAGCAGGGCATTTGGGTTAGTTATCTTATGTGTTCAGCTTGTTCCCAAATGAGTGACAGTTGCTGTTCCAGCCAAACAAAGAGAATCAGAAGCGACCCCATTTAAACCCTGGGGAGCTTTAGAATTACGAAAGATAATACATGGTAATTATTGTTTCTAAACCACTGTGAGCAGGGACATGGTCACACAGTAATTGTTGAAGCAAGAGAAAGGGGAACTTAAAGAGAAAGGGAAACTTAAAGATGCTTTTAAAATGTAAATTGTTAAATCCTCTATCTGACCTTAAATGTTAACATCTATCTAAGAACCTATGTGCATTTGACCTCTCCAAAGACTACCTTCCTCTAAATACCACATATCAGGAATTTTCAGACACCTTGAATGTTTTATCATGGACAACTCTTGTCTGTCCTCAGAGAAGCACTCTTCCTATTTCTTATTCTAGCTGGGACAAAAATACCTTTAAAACAAAGAAGAATAAAAATTTCCTTGGAGATTGATACTCCTAGATAGAGAAGTAACAAGCCTTCCATGAGTTCTAGCCACTCTATTTTCATTTTGCTTTTATATTGCCTCTGGCAAATCTTCATATAATAAAAGTATATCTCCACACTCTTAAAACAAAAAAAATTTGAAAGTTCCTTTATATATTGATGGCTCTGAATGAAGAGATAGCACTGCATATTTTTCTGTTCCTAGCTGTCCTGTTTTCATTTTGCTGTTGTATTCCTTTGGCAAATCTACATATCATAAGAGGATATTGTGTCTGCTTTTCTGAAACTTGTTAATATCACTCTAATATCTAAAACCTGATGAATATTATGCAGGACAATCATTATGACTTGGCATCCAAATTATGGTGACCTAATTTGACCTGTGCCCTTGGACTTTTATATTCCTCAGCCAGGCACAGCTATCTGAGGTGAGAGACACATGCATACATAAGTTGCAGATTTAGTAAATGAAAAATATATCCATAAGCTAAATTAGAGCTTCACATAACCAATACAGTCTTATTTAATATATGAAGGTTATGTTTTATATTTTGACATACTTGACAGGATGTCTTCTATTTTATTTGATTAACTTATCACAAGACACCCCAACACACAGGGAGGTCAGATATATTCTTAGGTTTATTTATATCCTACACATCTACTTTCTGTTTTTACAGCAGTGGTTCTCAATCTGTGGGTCACAGACCCTTTTGGTGGATGTATGGCCCTTTTACCAGGCCATCCTGTTGAATATCAGATATCCTGCATATCAGATATTTACATTACAATTCATAACAGCAGCAAAATTACAAGTAAGAAGTAGCAACAAAATAATTTTATAGCTGGGGGTTACCACAACATGAGGAATTGTACTAAAACATCATTGTTTTAGAAAGATTGAGAACCACTACTCTACAGGGTTGCTGGAGCTTTACTCTGTGATGTAAAAAGGGTACAAGAACCGTACAAGTCAGCACAGTGTGGCAAAACCCTCTCGTCTGTCTAGCAGTTGCAATGCAACTGTTTAGTTTAACCTTACTTCCTACAACAGTCCACAGATGTGCATGCCTCCTCTTAGCTAACAAGGAGACAAAACCAGAGAAAAACTTGTCCAGGTCAATTTGCTGGTGAGCTATACCTCAGTTTTGTGACTCAGATGTCTGGGGCTCCCATGTATGTTCTTTATGGCTCTACAACACATTGATCTTCAGGGAGGCAGGTGGAAAGTGGGAGGTATGAGCAAGGAGAAAAGTTGGTACTGTGTTCTGGCGCTGCTGGGCTGATAGTGTGTTCACTTTCGGCATGACATTTGAGAGGTGTATTGATAACTATATACTTTATTGAGGACAAATGAAGGTAAGGAAAGACAAGGAAAATGTGGAAAAGACATAAAAATGTGTCTCTTTTTTAATCTCTGAAGGCAGAATAAATCCTCATACAGTGACTTAAACAGGCCCCTAGCCACTTGCTCTTGTTATATACAGATGTTAGCAGATTCCTTTTCCACAGAAAACGAGCCCAGCAGGGGGACTCTCTGTTGTAAACTTGCATTTTAGTAGTCCCTCTTTAGTCACTCACAGTCCAAGTGGAATGGACAAGTCTTTTGTTCCACAGGCCTCTTGGCATCAAGTATTGACAGCTGAACTCTTCTGAAGGTGTAGAATAGGTTTCTGTGTCCTGGAAAGTCACAGGAGGGAATAAAGTACAAGAGAATGAGGACACCAGGCAATGTCAATTAAGTGATGAGTCTCAGTACACTGTACTGTGACCTATTCTATGTAGTAGATAAGAGAGGCCTTAGCCAGCAATGTAGAGGGATTTGGTTATGAAAAGATATAGAAATATTCTATCATACTCTTGCAGTAATTTCTTTTCTCAGTGGGAGTGAGACAAGATATAGATGCTACCTGACAAACTTCTTGTTCTTATATGTTGATACCATTATGACACTATCTAGGGTAAATAAGAAATTCATGAACTAAGTAGCTTACAAACAACACAGAAGCATTTCTCTTATTTTTGGATACTGGGAAATACAAGATCAAAACACATTTGGTGTCTGGTGAGAGCTTGGTTTCTGGTTCATAGACAAAACTTTCATGTCATGTTTTTACACAGGAAGCAAGATGAGAAGTGCCTTTCTGGCCTCTTTTATAAGGGCACTCAGCCAATCCTGTTCATGAAAGTTCATCCCTGTGACCTTATCACCCATGTCTTAGTGTCTTTATGCTGTGTTGAAAAATAAGACCTGCCCACCCTGCCTACCTGCAGCAGTCCCCCTCTCCTCATCTCCACATTCCAGCCCAAAGCTCTGGTAGAAGCTCCTTGTCCCACCAGAGGCCATGTTGCCACCGGAATCCCAGGTAAGCTGGTTGCCCATGGGAAGCCTCCCCTTTCTCAGTGTCTGTCTAGCCCACCCCAACCATCCTTCCCTTTCTTATCATCATATCACAGCCCACAAATCCACTAAAGGAACCTTGCTGGACCAGAGGACACACAAGCCAACAGAACCACAAGCAGCCTACCCATCCCAGCATTATCCCCACTCGTTGCCTGCCCAGCCTAGCTCCAGTCACCATCCCCATCCCCATCACCATATAACAACACCAAAAACCCTGTAGAGGACCCCCAGATGAGTCCAGAAGCCACTCTTGCCACCAGAACTTCAAACCCCAACTCTGTTACTCAACCACAGGCCACTCCAGTCAAAACAAAAGACTAGGGAGGAAACAGAAATTTGGGAAATGGGCACACATCCAACACAGACAAACTCAGAAATTGGCAACTACACCTATAATTACCCCAAACCCAGATACCTAGACACCAGCATAAGAACACAATCAACAACAGCCAAGGCAATATGTCATCACCAGAACCCAGCAATCCTCCTGCAACAAACCCTGAACACTCCAACACAGCGGAAGAATAAAAAACAACCTTAAAACTAACTTTATGGAGATGATAGAGGAGCTTAACAAGGAAATAAATAAATCTCTTAAGGAAATTGAGGAAAAGACAAACAAAAATTGGAAGAAATTAATAAATCCATTTTAAAAAGATAAGAAAACCAAGAAAAACTAAACAAAGTACTGAAGGAAAAAAATAGAACTGTCCAAGACCTGAAAACGGAAATAGAAGCAATAAAGGAAACACAAACTGAAGAAAACCTGGATCTAGAAAACCTAGGTAAGCCAACAGGAAATACAAACAAAAGCACATTGCAACAGAACACAAGAGATGGAAGACAGAATCTCAAGTACTGAAGATGAGATAGAAAAAATTTGAAATGTTAAATCTAACAAATTCCCAACACTAAACATCCAGGAAATCTTAAACACTATGAAAAGATTAAACTTAACAATAATAGGAATAGAAAAAGGAGAAGAAACCCAACTCAATGGCCCAAAAATATTTTTAACAAAATCATAGAAGAAAATTTTCCCAACTTAAAGAAAGATATTCCTGTAAAGGCTCAAGAAATATACAAAACACCAAACAGATTGGATCAGAAAAGGGAGTCTCCTCACCACATAATAAATCAAAAGACTAAGCACACGGAGCAAAGAAAGAACATTAAAAACTGCAAGGACAAAACTAAGCACTCTCCAAACCATAAAGAGCCCATGTCCAGGTGGTTTTAACACAGAATTCTATCAGACTTTTAAAGGAGAGCTAAGGCCAACACTCCTTAAATTATTTCACAAAACAGAAACAGAGGGAACATTGCCAACATTTTATGAGGCCACAGTCACCCTGATACTCAAACCACACAAAGATTCAACAACAATAACAACCACAAAACCAGAATTGCATATCAATTTTCCTCATGAACATAGTTGCAAAAATACTAATAAAATACATGCAAACCTAATCCAAGAACACATCAAAAAAAAAGATCATCTACCATGATCAAATAGGCTTCATCACAGAAATTCAGGGATGGATCAACCTACAAAAATCAGGCAATATAACCCACCATGTAAACAAACTTAAAGAAAAAAACACACATGATCACCTCATTAGATTCTAAGAAAGTCTGTGATAAAATCCAGCATCCCTTCATTATAAAAGCATTGGAGATATTACAGACACATGGGACATATGTAAACATAAAAGCAATTTCCAGCAAGCCTATAGCCAATATCAAATTAAATGATGAGGAAACTCAAAGCAATTACACTAAAATCAAGAACATGGCAAGGCTGTCCACTCTTTCCATATCTACTCAATATAGAACTTAAAGTTCTAACTGGAACAATAAGACAACTAAAGGAGATTAACAGGACACAAATTAGAAAGGAAGAAGTCATTATTTGCAGATGATATGAGCACATACATAAGTAATCATAAAATTTGTACCAGGAAAATGCTACAGGTGATAAATACTTTCATTGAAGGGGCTGGATACAAGATTAACTAAAAAAAAAAAAAAAAAAATCAGTAGTCCTCCTATACACAAATGACAAATGGGCTGAAAGAGAAGTCAGTGAAACAATACCCTCCACAATAGCCACAAGTAACATAAAATACCATGGGATAACTCTCACCAATCAAGTAAAAGATTTGTATGACAAAAACTTCAAGACTTTGAAGAAAGAAATTGGAGAAGATATCAAAAGGTGGAAAGCTCTCCCATGCTCATGGAATGGTAGGATTAACATAGTAAAAATACTCCCTTACCAAAAACAATCTACAAGTTCAATGCAATTTTCATCAAAATCACAACACAATTCTTTATAGTTCTTAAAATGATAATACTGAACTTCATATGGAAAAACAAAAAACCCAGGATAGCTAAAACAATCCTGTATAATAAAAGAACTTCTGGAGGTGTTACCATTCCTGATGTAAAACTGTACTACAGAGCTATAGTAATAAAAATTGTGTGATATTGACATAAAAACAGACACTTGATCAATGAAATCAAATCAACTACCCAGTTATAAATCCAAACACCTATGGCCACCTGATTTTTGATAAAGAACCAGAAATACACAATGAAAAGAAAAAAGAAGGCATGTGCTGGTCTACTTGGATGTCAACATGTAGAAGAATGCAAATAGATTTGTATCTATTACTCTGCACAAAATTCAAATTGAAGGGGATCAAAGACCTCAGCATGAAACCAGATACACTGATAGAATAGAAGAGAATCTGGGGAATAACTTTGAACACATTGGCACAGGTGATAACTTCCAGAATAGAGCACTAATAGTGCAGGAACTAAGAACAACAATGAATAAATGGGACTTCATGAAGCTGAAAAGCTTCTCTAAGGCAAAGGACACTGTCAATAGGACAAAATGACAGCCTATAAAATATGAAAATTTCTTTACCAATTCCAAACCCCAGAGGAATAATATCCAAAATATATAGGGAACTCAAGAAACTAGATTATCAACAAACCAAATAATACAACTAAAACTGGAGTACAGATCTAAACACAGAAGTCTCAACTGAGGAATCTCAAATGCCTGAGGAATGCTTAAAGAAATGTTTGCCATCCTTAGCAATCAGGGAAATGCAAATCAAAATGATTTTGAGGTTCCGTCTTACACGTGTCAGAATGGCTAAGATAAAAAACACAAGTGACAGCTCATTCTGGCAAGAGTGTGGAACAAGGGGAACACTCCATTGTTAGTGGGATTGCATACTTGTACAGGCACTATGGAAATCAATATGGTGGTTCCTCAGAAAATTGGGAATCGATCTAACCCAAGACCCAGCTATACCACTCTTAGGCATATACCCAAAGAATGTCCTATCTTACCACAAAGAAACTTGCTCAACTATGTTCATTGCAGGTTTTATTGTAATAGCCAGAAAATGGAAAGAGTCTAGATTTCCCTCAACCAAAGAATGGATAAAGAAAATGTGGTGCATTTACATAATGGAATATTACTCAGCTGCTAAAAACAATTACAACATGAAATTTGCAGAAAAAAATGGGTGGATAGGAAAGATCATTTTGAATGAAGTAATCCAAACCCAAAAAGACAATCATGGCTTGTACTCACTTATACATGGATAGTAGCTGCTAAGTGTAGGATAATCATGCTACAACCCACAGACCAGGAGAGGCCAAGTAACAAGGAGGGTTCAAAGGGGGACACGTGGACCTTCTTGTGAAGGAGGAATAGAATAGACTTTTCAGGTGGACTGGGGACAGGTTGGGGAGGGAACAAGAGGGATCAGGAAGGTGTAAAATCAGAAAAATGCCCTCAAAGAATTGAGTGTGCTGCAGTGGAAACCAATAATTCACACTTACAGGGTGAGGGTACCAAGCTCCACCATGTAAGTAGTGAGTATAGCAGGCAAGAATGGGAGGAAGCTTGAGTTAGCTTCCTTCCTGCTTCTCTTGTGTGTGTTCATATAGATGAATATTTGGTTCCCTTACTGTTACAATAATGATGCATTTGTGTGTGCCTCCTGTCATCTATTCATCTCAGCCAAACTCCCAGGGTCTACTGTAGAGTACAGAAATTCTGTGTACCCTGAGTGCCCTGAGCTTCTAGAGGAATATGCAAACACTGGTAAAATATTTGCTGTGAAGGACTTTTTATCAAGATTCTTATGTGAGGCATCTATTCTAAGTTGCATAAACATCCAGGGCTGATTCTTTGTCTTCTCCTTCTATCCCCTCAGTGATGAACAGAGCCTTTCCTATCTGTCCTGCTCCTTGGAACTTGGTTCCCACATTCTCTCAGACTTGAATACTTGAGGGAGCCCCACATCTGTGTGCGAACCTCTGCTTGGCTGGCTCTCCTATTCCTGTGCTGTGTTGACTATGTTTTAGGATCTCTGTTGTGTTATGCTGTCACCTTCTTCTCTCGACGACATGTTCTTTTCCATGTACAACCTCATTCAATATGACCTGGACAGTTCTTGCAATAGCAGCCACTTTATCTACTTTATATAGCTCCTACACACAACTAGCATTTGTAACAGTAAATATTCTTTTGGAAAATAGATGTAGAAATGAAAACAAGACACTGTGCCTGTCCAACCCATAATCCGTAGGAGAAGGGAGGGAAGATAGATCAGTATACATCATTGTTTAAGAACCTCTTATTCCTTGAGGATGCTGGCATTTACTCAAACGGATCTGTCTCTGGTAAGCTAATATGAAGCAAAC
This sequence comes from Lophiomys imhausi, assembly GCA_907164525.1. Taxonomy (NCBI): domain Eukaryota; kingdom Metazoa; phylum Chordata; class Mammalia; order Rodentia; family Muridae; genus Lophiomys; species Lophiomys imhausi. The sequence goes on along the minus strand of CAJQZJ010014563.1, from coordinate 5,910,193 downwards.
CATAATTCCTGTTATCACTGATACAGGTGCTAGCACCATAGCTCTTACCATGATCTCCAAAGGGCTTTGAGCATAATCTCCATTTTACAGTTGATGAATTTTATGCATAAAATATTTAAATGGCTTGACTAAGACTTGAGACTTAGAAAGTGGAAAAAAATGTATAAATCAAATCCATATATTTGTCTCCCCAAAATGTTGGGTTTGCCCCAGTCAACTTTTTTTGATACTTTTTGGACTGGCCTTTACTGTCAATGGGTGAAAGCTAAAGGGGAAGCCTTTTTAGCTCATCACCATGAAAGATTATTTCAGCTGCTGAAATCAGGCTACCATCAGACATGTGACATGACAAAGAAACGTTTCCTATTCAGAGGGCCATTAAAGGAAATGAAAGCTGAGACATCTGTGCTATGCATGAGAAAAACAACATAAATGGGAAAACTATGCACATCACCCCCGTAAGTCTCCAGGAAATTTGCAGCAGAAACAAATGGGCCAGAGTGTGAATGGGAAATGCTTCACCAATGGGAACCTGGGAACCATGAGGCTAACCTTGCAGGGCAAATGATCTGTCTTTGTATGAAATGAATTCTCTGGTGAAATAGAGCTGGTGCTTAATCACCTGCTCCTCCGTATAAGATCTACATATCTGGCCTGAAAATTATGGTGATGAAAAGATGCTAAAGATTACTCTTCTGGGAACGTAGGCAAAGTTTAGTGATCTCTTCCACATGTGGGTAGAAGCCTATGAGCATTGCCTCTGAAAACTGGGCCGTACTCTGAGATCAGAACTTGTTCTACCTCTCAAGGCTCTTGCTAGGAGTTAGAAATGGAAAACAATAACATGCTGTAGACCTTGAACATGGTATGGACATAATGTCACCTATAGCAAAAATGATTCAATAAGCATCGGCAGTTTGTGATGAGGAAAAGGTTTCTAGCTAATTAGGGGGAAGGAATGGTTTATTTTCCAGAGGACAGTTGATCATTCGGTCAGTTTCTGTTGTGATCCACCTCATATCCCACTCTACATGGAGATTTGGTCTGTTTCTTCTGAACAGATGATTCGTACAAATTTTATTGATCAGTTAGTAACTAACAGGCCCACTCCTCTCAGGATGCTTTTACATCTTTAGAGAAGGTGAATCACAAGCTAAATGAAAAGATATGCTTCTCTGTACTTCTCAATTTGTGTAAAGTACTTAGAATTTGAATCTTGTGGAGATGTTTGTGCATTGAAATCTATAATTTTATAGACAGAGGTACTGGTCCCTTTAAAACTATAAACAGGACTGATAATGCTAAGTTAGCATTTATTGAACATTTGAGTGAACAAACAGCTGAGCACTTTTCATAATTATCTCATTTAGTACTTGCATAAATCTATGAAGGAATCATCATTATACCAATTTTATACATACAGAGACTGGATCAATAGGCCAAGTAGGGCAGACCCAGTTGTTTATCTTTGACTACAAGTCCCAACTGCTTAGCTTCTTGCTGCCTTAGAGACCATCTTTGAGACTTGTGATGCAAACTGAAGACTTGGATGCTCTCAGAAATACTTAGCATAGAAATCTATTTAATGTGTTGATTCCTTTATTAAGCTCTTTCAGGTAGTATTGCCATAATCAGTAGATCTATTACATTCTTGCATACCTTCCCAGAATAGTATAGTTGTGCTAAAACAGGAGTACCAGTGATGATGATGATGACAATGATGATGATGATGGTGCTGGTGGTGATGATGATGGTCACATTTGCTTAGAGATTGCTATGTGCTGGATGGCTGCCATACATAATTTCCTCTGGTCCTTACAATTACACTAAATGGTGAGTACTACCTACCTGAAACATGAGGTACTGAGCATCAAGTGATCTTTTTCAAGGTCATACCCCTGGGCAATGTTGGAATAGAGAGTTGAACATGGACTGACTGCCTAGATGGTGCCTGCATTTGTCCTAATCATTTGCTGAGGGCATTCCCCACAGGGAGGACCATTTCTCTCTACTCATAGGACTTTCTACATACCAATAGCTATGTTCAGCTGACCTGATGATTTTCTCTCAATATCCAAAATACACTGAAAGAACAGTTGCTTACTCTCTGCCTTCTTGGATCATAGAACTTTGGGAAGATGTTGGAATCACTGCTCACAGTCAGGTAGTTCTCTTTTGAGAGCCTGGTATGACAGGGTAGTCCCATCAGGTCTACTGAAGCGGTATGAGCATCTCTGTGTGTGGAACCCTGTAGACCCTGAATAGATTATGGCTCTGAGATACCAAATTTCAAAATTGGAACAATAAAGCACACTTTTCCCCTCAGCTTGAAATTGCCCCTTAATTGGACCATGAATAGCAATTACACTATAAAGCCTAACAGGATTGGTGAGTAATTAGACTATGTCTTAGGCAGTGGATCTTAATGGAAGAACCTAGCTAATAATCATTGAGTGACTGTTACCCTCCACCAAGTGATAAAATTGTCATGAAATCCCTATCAATCACTCTGAGAAATTGCAAGTGTGTTGTTAATTCCACCCAGAGCAATATTGAGAGGGCTGAAAAACCTCATCCAGACTAAGAGGATCCTCTGTCATTGAAAACAAATGGAAGAAGTAGAATCCAAGGTGATCCTATGCTCTGTCAGTTCAGAATTCAGTGTTCTGTTTGCTGTCATGTTTCTAAAGTAGCATATTTCTACCATCAATAATTAGACCCATACTAATCACCTTGTACAAAACTTAAGTCCAAGTGGACCAAAGACCTTAACATAAGGCTGGACACACTTAATCTATTAGAAGGGAAAGTGGGGGAAACCCTTGAACTCATCGGCACAGGCGACAACTTCCTGAACAGAACACCAACAGCTCAGGACCTGAGATTAACAATCAATAAATGGGACTTCATGAAACTGAAAAGCTTCTGTAAGGCAAAAGACACTGTCATTCGAACAAAATGGCAGTCTACAGACTGGGAAAAAAAATCTTCACCAACCCCACATCTGACAGAGGGCTAATATCCAAAATCTACAAAGAACTCAAGAAACTAAATGCCAAGAAACCAAATAATCCAATCAAAAAATGGGGAACAGAGATAAACAGTGAACTCACAAAGGAGGAATCCCTAATGACTGAGAGACACTTGAAGAAATGCTCAGCATCCTTAATTATCAGAGAAATCCAACTCAAGATAACTCTGAAATTCCATCTCACATCTGTCACAATGGCTAAAATCGAAAGCTCAAATGACAAAACATGCTGGTGAGGGTGTGGAGAAGTGGGAACTCTCCTCCATTGCTGGTGGGAGTGCAGGCTTGTTCAACCACTATAGAGGTCAGTCTGGCGATATCTTAGAAAACTTGGAATAGTTCTGCCTTGGGACCCAGCCATACCACTTCTGAGTATACATCCAAATGATTCCTTACCAAACCACAGGATGTTTCCTCATCTATGTTCATAGCAGCCTTATTTGTAATAGCTAGAAATTGGAAACAACCCAGATGTCCCTCAACTGAAGAATGGATTAAAAAACTGTGGTACATCTTCACAATGGAATACTACTCAGCTATCAGAAATAAGGAAATCATGCAATTTTCAGCCAAATGGATAGAACTAGAGAAGTTCATCCTGAGTGAGCTAACCCAGACTCAGAGGGATGCACATAGCATCTATTCTATTCACTTATAATGGGATTTTGTCCATATAGTACAGGATAACTATACTACAACCAATGCAACAAAGGGAACATGAACATAGACCTTTTTTTCCTGTCAATGAGACAGTTTGCCCTAGTGTTGTTGCCTTGTAGACCCCCCGTGTATGAGGAGGCTCTTGGCTCTCATATGACTGCTGAACTGGGGTGGGAGACTTATGTATGGACACTCCACTCCAGAGGAGTGGGATGGAAGGAATAGTGGGTAGAGGGTGGGAGGGCAGGATTGGGAGGGGTGGAAAGAGGACACTGTGATGGAGATGTAACCTGAAGTAATAAATAAATATTTAAAAAGTCTTTGTATGAAAAATGTTTCTTTTTCTACTGTACAAATGAAAACAGAATTAACCCAGATTCATAAATGTAGTCAGTTATAGATCCAGAATTCATTTCTTTTGGCTTTCTTTGTTTGAATGGCACTGCTGAGGAACTTGGCTTTGAAGCAAGTGCTTTTCCTCTGAGTTGTATCCTTAATTCCTTCAGGGATATTTTAATCTCAAAATCCTGTGGCCTTTTGATTGTGCTACCATCACAGAATATTTATTGAGCATCTATGCTGGGCTAGCAACTGTCTATACATCTGTAATGTAATACCTCAAGAGCTATGAAAAATAAGATTTGAAAATATCACATGTAAATGCAAGTAGAATGTGCACAGAAGTGGTGGTTACTATATTAGGCTATCACCCTAGTTTACCCCTTCATACTCCCCCCCCCCCACAACTCTTTCTTACTCTCTGTTTCCACTATCTAAAACTACATACCTTTATGTGCTATTAAAAGCAGGTCATGACACATTGATAAGAGTAATTTTCTTTAAACCTTCACTAGGGATTGGATGAATGATACAGGAACAGAAATCAGTCAAAAAGGCTGAGCCCAGGCTGGGAAGATGTCTCAGCAGGTAAAGTGCTTTCTGTACAAACACAAGAACTTGAGTTTGGATTCCTAGAATCAGTGTAAAACTAGACATGCTGCTTTGTATCTATCACCCAATATAAAGGTATGAAGAGACAAAAAGATTTTTTTGGGGGGGGCTTGCTGGCTAGCCAGTCTATTCAAAACCCCAAGCTCCAGGTGAAGTGAAAAAACCACATCTAATAAATTAACGTAGAGGGCAGCAGAGGAAGGTTTCTATCATTGACCTCTGGCCTTCACACTTGCATACACATTACACACAGGTTGAGATAGCCAACCAGCTACCATTCTCAAAGCTGGGAGCCTAGAGAAAGAAAGAAACAAAAACAGTGACACATGGTATATTACCTTGCTGTTAAACATTAGATTTGATCATTCTCCCAATGGCTTATGTGGTAAAGGTTTGGTACTCAGCTTGGTGCTGTTGGAAGGAGGTAGAGTTTGAAGAGTTGAGACCTAACAAAAGGTTTTTAGATCACTGAAGGCGTCTTCTTGGTGACAATTGTAGTGGATGAAGTTTTCTTTTTTTCTTTTTCTACTAGGTGCCAGGAGATGTGTGAGCTCATTCCCTGACATGATGAGCTACCTCACCACAGGTCCCACAGTGTGGGTTATCAACCAAAACTTTTATCTTAATAAGATAATTAGCTTAGATAATTTGACATAGTAACAGAAGACTGACTAAGATACTCACTCACTGAGATGGGTCAGGAAATTATCCATCTACCAACTCTATTAATCATTCCCAAGATGTCATGAGGGTGGCAAAGCTAACTCTCTAGTTCAGTCAATAGAAAAAGAAGCAAAGTTTGTTCCATAAGCAAAGAAGTCCCTCTGCAATGGCACTCAGAAATTGACAGTTGTTAAAGTGTAAAATCTTGTTAAAGATCCAGAGTCCATCAGAAAAGAGAGTGGAACTTCTATGAGCCCAGAAGCAGAAAGGCAGCACCAGGCCACACACCTGGAGTCACCCATACCTGGCTAGGCATGGTTAGTGCATTGTTTGCTTGCTCTGATTAACTAAAACTTACTTATTCACCTTCCTAGATTCATCACAGGTCAGCTTACATGTGATCGATGAGGACTGGAACCCATATTCCAGCAGGGACTGGAAGTTTCCTCTCACATCCCTGTGGCTCACTTACCTAACATGCTCAAAATATTTCAAATCACTTATTCCTTGGAAACTAAACATAGAAAATCAATAAGAGGTCATTTTTTTATTCTAGTCAAAGTATCACTTATCCTTCTTACAAAGCTCTAAATGAGTAAATTATCATGAAGAATGAATTCCTTTGAAACCTGACTGAAGCCCTGTAGCTGTTTTTCTGAAAATAGATACATATGAGGGCTTGGCTGTTGGTTTTGTCTTTGCTGTTTTGTTTGTGCACTTGCTTGCTTTTCTTTGGAAATGGAGGGGGTACTTCAACAGTATCTTGTGGAGTGGCAGAAAACCTGTAAGTAGAAAAAATAGTGAATTTTAGTGAATTTTTTCTTTCCTGGTGTGAGCATTTCAGAGCTGGTGGTAACTCATGTGAGTCTGTGCTTATCACTGGGAGAAAATCACCCTGAATACCGAATATGAGTGGTTGAAAACCAGATAGGATGTTTTTCTTCTGTATCACGGTTCTAGGCAGCATCAGGACCACATGCTTCAACAGAGACAAACACATTTTGTGAATCATTTGCTCAGTTCAGTTTTGGGTCATTGGTATTCTTTCATGTCAGCATTCTTCCAGAAAATGATTTAGGTCAAGCTCAAGGATAAATGCTGACTGGTTTTTTCAGCTAAGAAAAGAAATGATAAAAAATAGAAACCAACATTAGAATTGTTTAATGCAAGTGTCTAAAAGTGTGTGAGTCCTTAAGATACAAATATTGAAATCCTTATCACCTAAATGATGGCATTAGTAGGTACAGCCACAAGGAGATGTGATGGTTTGAATATGTCTCTTTCAAAACTTGTATGTTAAAGCTTAATCTTTATGGAGGGGTCCTTGAGAGCATGGCACTCAAGCATGGATTCGTGACATATAAAGGCTTGAGGGGCATTGTCATTGACTCCAGCCTTCTGCCATATGAGAATACAGGGTTCAGCTCCTTTTGTCTCACCATGTAAGGACATGAGATGATGCTATCAATGGAGCAGACACACCCCAAACTTTGACTTTGCCAATGTCTTGATCTCAGACTTTTCAGTTCCCAGAACTGGTAGGAAGAAATTGATGTGCATTGTAAATGAACCAGCGAGGTGTTATTATTTTTTCATTTTTTTATACTTTGTTTTTTTCTTCAATCTTTTCTCACATATTATATCTTAACTGAAGTTTAAGTTCACTCTCCCTCCACTCTTCCTAGGCCTTCCCCTCCCACAGCCCCTTTAGCTCTTACAATCCTTCCTCCATATTTTTCTGCAAGTGTTCTCCTGGCTCTGCCTAGTTTTTGGCTGTGGCTTTCTGCATCCACTCCTATCAGTTGCTGGATGCCACCCCTCTGATGACAATTGGGCTAGGCATAGATCTATGAATATAATAGAGTATCATAAGGAAACTTTTCATTGACTTTTTTTTTTTCAAACCAGTCATGTTTGGTTCTATCCTGGTCTCTGGGCTGTCCTGTCTCTGGTTCATGCCCATCCAGGCAATGTCAGACATTGGCTTCCTCTCATTGAGTGGACCTCAAGTTTGACCCAGTCATTGGTTAGCCCTCACCCCCCCAGGAATTCTGTGTCAGCATTACCTTAGCACATCTGGCAGGCAGAACAGATTGTAGATCAAAGGTTTGGTGGTTGAGTTGAGATCCCAGTCGTACTTCTTGATAACCAGGCTTGCCTGATTATAGAAGATGGCTGGTTCAGGCTTTTTATCCCCCATTACTAGATGGCTTCACTACAGTCACTCGTGGATTCTAGGGAATTTCTACTACATTAGGTTTCTACACGACCCCCAATTCCAGTTGTATCTCCCAGTACTCTGATATTGTAGTAGATTGAAAAAATCTGAGATGTGGATGGAGATAGAAAAACAAAAATGGGAGGGAGAAAGGAATAAAGAAGGAAGGTAGGAGATTAGCTACAAGTAAAATAACTTCCACAGTGCAGCCTGCTCAGCCTAGTCCTAAATAGGTTTTCATTTGTGAAACCCAATGAAGAGGAATTGATCTTAAGTTCCCCTTAATGTTTTGCACAGGGAATGCTCCTGCTGGGACCGTCTGTATGCATCACGAGACAGATGCCCCACATAGCTTAATAATGGAAGGATGGATGGTAATCATGTCATTGCCGTCTGAGCTCCCATTAGAATCGATGGGGATTATTTCTTTCCAACTACTGAATGATCCAGCCACTCACTTTCCTCCAGTGATGTACACAACTTTGCCTAGGGAATCATTCTAAGGTAGATATACTTAAAGGGCAGTATTGGAAAGGGGCTTCCCTGGGAAGCTTGCTCAGGCTTATGCAGATTCTGCAGCTCAGACCCTTCCATCCCCTCCTGTGAGGATCCCTCTGGGGCAGCCAGACGCTGTCACTCAGTTATTGGGTCACATTCTATACAGGGAAATGGTAGTAAAAATAGCACCTTGCATTTAAACAATGTTTTACAATTCCCAAAGTGCTTCTCATAGCTGTCATCTGACTCAGTCCTCAGAAAACTCTTCTCTGTGTGGAAGGACAATATCCCTTTTGACAGAAAAGAGCTCAGTGAAGCAAAGTCACCTGCCTATCATCACTGATTGTTCTCCAAAGCATGAGTGGTCTTTCTTCCCCAGGCACAACTTAATAGGAAGTCAAGGATAGCATGGCCTAAGTCCCTTCACCATCCACATCCAGGTGGCAACTGTGTTTTATTCTTATGCAGTTATTCTTATGCAGGGTAAGTCTCCCCATCACTGGCAGATCCCCTGCTGGTTTATCCTTTCCCATTCACTCTCATTTTTCCTTCCTTACACTTCACTGTTATGTGTATAAGAGAATAAGCTGGCTGGCTGATGTTTTTGTAAAACACAAAATCAAGAATTTACTTTTCCTATTCATATTTTCCACGGTCTCCCTAGGACATCACCTAGGTCTCGCCTGTCTCCGGGTATCTATTGCTCAGCTCTCAACAATCATTAGTCATATGTCTCTTATGTTCTCAGCAGCAGTATTACTTACCTGTATCCCTTTGATAATCAGGAAGTATCTCTCCTTTGGACTCTTGCTTACACATGGACCTTGCTGGAATCATTGTAATTATGATCCTTCTTATGATAACAACAGTGAGAATATTAAAAAATGCAAGGATGAGAATACTTCTTGACATTCAATATCAAATATTACTTATTTCGTGAACATACCTACTCAGGTATCTACCTGGTGGCACAGAATACATGGGGAATATAACCTAATTGTGCATTTCTAAATTCAAATCTTAGCTCGTTAGATAGATCTCAAACAACAATCTTCCCTAAAGACACTTCACTCATTACTTCATTACTTCCTGTCTTGACTCTCTCTCTCTTTCTCTTTCTCTATCACTCTCAGAAAACATATTGTCTAGTTACAATTCATTCTATGAATAGTTATGTGCTGTCTCTAACATCACTACCACTGACAGAGTATGAACTACTGAAGAATGTCAGTTTGATTGTGTAGGGATTATCATTTCTGAGTGTGTGTGTGAGGAAGTTTCTGATGAACATTAGCATTTAGATTGATGGAATATGAGAAAATAAATAACTCTTAATAACTGTAGATATTCAACTACAGGCCAGACTAGCTTCTATTTTATTTGGTAGAACCAAAAGGCAGAAGACAGAGGAATTCTATTTCTTTGAACTTGGACATCTACCTTTTTCTGACTTTAAGCATCAGTGTTACTATGGTCCAGTGCTTTCAACTTTCATTGAATGAAAATTTCTAGATTTTGTGATCTCTAGATTAGAGATGTCAGATGATGGGACTTACTCATTCTCTACAATTGCATTATGCCAGTCCTTAGAAATTAATCTTGTCCTATTTATTTGCATATGTATGATAGATCCTTATTCTCTGGACAACTCTGACTCAGACTTAGTCTTGTTTACTCTGTGGTCTCATCCTTAGACTAGAACTATGGGTCTTCTTATTGAATGACTCAAGACCATTTCCATCATAAATAATCCAGGGTCAGCCAGCTACCCATCAGTAGAACCAAAAATTGATTCAGACTTTCCTGACCCTAAAGTCCAGGATCTGGTTTCAGGGTCTCCTCATATATATAAACATATTTCTAGCATATAAATTCACTTGTTTAGTACCCCAGAAAGAAACCAGATGCTTAACTCAGTCTCATAACTACACATTCATGTATAGAACTAAATTCCTTTTGATGTTTTGATGTCAGGAATGATGTCTCACTTACTAAACAGCTTTGATGTTTGGTATGATCATTGAGACCAAGAATTTGCTGCTTTTGCTTAATAACTGTGAAGGAAATAAAGTACCATTTTACCAGGTAAGTTTGTTCAATATTATTTTACACTAATGATATGAGGTATAGTGGTGAGACCACCACTGTCAGCAGCAGCCTTTTGGAATGTTCTATAAACGTAGTCTCAGGATCTAGCCAGAAAGTTAGTAAAAATTCTAGAGATATGGCTCCAGCATCAATTTTACTAAAAGCACTCCACATGACTCTGACTCAGATTAAATGTTGGAAATCCTTGATTTAGGTTAAAGGTCAACATTACTAAATGGAATAAATACAATCCTGGATTGTTACCAGTCTTTCAGACCTTGCTTCCTATTGTCTTACTCTTGAAGGAAGTGTAAACTAGAGTCACCCAAGCCTTCTCTTGAACAGCACTACTAGCTCTGCCTCATTGTCACAAACTCTCACACTGTTTCATGTCCAGGTCCTCTCTGGCCTTCTGCAGGAACACCATGCCTATGGCAGGAACCAGGACAAAGGAGTTCCTCAGTCCTGGTGCTACCACTCATAATGTCTGTATCTAGGGAATGCTCTGCTTCCAGAGACCCCTGATATTTTATCTGCACCCCATAGCCTACTCCTGGTTTTTCAATTTACCTACTACTGTGTTGAAAAGGAAATCTGGCACTAATCTTTCAGGTGCCACCAAATATCCTCTTTATTTGATCCTCTGCTGCCTGCTAAACTGGATTCCTATCAGTACCCAGATTCCTAGAGCTAGCACTCTCCTCCAGTATCAATCAAAACTGGAACAGCCCCTCAGAGAGTCTGGGCTTTAGTTAATTGCTGTTTTTATAGTGAAGGTCCCAAAATAATCATTTTTCAAGGATCTTATTGCCTGACCAAATAGCCCTGACACTGAAATCTCAGATTGTCTTGAAGGAGGGTGGAGTGTGAAATAATTTTTAGGGTGGTGGAGACAACACAGGGTTTCACTGTGTAGGGCTGGCTATCCTAGAACTTATTATGTAGACCAGGCTTGCCTTGAGTTATTTCTTAACAACTTAATTTGCCTTCAACTTGGTCCTCACTGACAAGAGACACATTTCATCTTAAAAGGATCCTTTATATTTTGAACACCTCAAGAAGTGTCAATATCTCTATATGGTCCCAACTGATTTTTCTATTATGTTTTGCCACAGTTCCCAGCTCTGCAAGCCCATTTAGCTTCTGATTGCTACAACTGTCCATGCCAGAGGATTCACTGATGACTCCCAAGGTATCAGAGCTTTGGTTCTTGGAGAGTTTCTAGAAGTATAAGCTTTTCTCCTCAATAGATATGTATTTATTCCTTCAATTAAATGAGAGCTTCTGCAAGGCATTTGGTGTTACAAAGCAGTGTTGCAGTCTTTCCAAGTTACAGAAACAGATCCACATACTGATACAAGATAGGGAAAGATCTTCATAAATGTGACAGTGACTGCCTTAGAATTCCCTAGAAGCTTATCTCTGTGAGGTTGACTTCTCCTATTACAGGATCATTTTGTTTTATTTTTACAGAATTGCCTGTGTAATTAAAAGCTGAGAGGGATACAGAAGAGCATGTAAACCTACCCAAATCCCCATAGACATACTATGGGTGCATGATAGAGAAAGATGACAATGGGAACAAAATACCAAAGTCAGGAGGATGAGGAGGTTGAAAGCTATTGGTAAGAACCAAAGGCACTAAATACCACATATAAACCAGGCTAAGACCTATGATGTAGCCATTTCTTCATGTGTGTATGTTTCTAATGGTTCTACCTCATCTCTTTGGATCAATTCAAGAGCCCACTCATCCAAGTGCATGATTAAAACAAAACAAAACACTTGACAACATCTTGTTCCAATGGCTTCCTAGATTTGGAGGTCATCTTGGTTTCCAGAGATGGAATCCAAGTGCTGCACTCTCTATATCTCTGGAATACTAACAAGTTCTGGGATTAGACAAGCACATTTACAAATATCTGCAACTCATCATCTCAGGGTCATGGTGAAATAACCTAACCTCATTCTATCTCAAATTTCTGACCTCCAAAATTGTTATACGAATAAGTGCTCCATCCCTCTTTGGAAGACAAAACTAGATAATATCTGTGCATTGCTGAAAAACCTGTTACTAGTATCAAATGGCAAGTTAAACGTTTCCTGATCTTACCCCCATTCCCTAAATCTATAGGGTTTCTTTATCAATACTGTCTTCCAGAGTGGTATTCTCTTTCCTGTGTCTCCACCCTTGTGATTTGGTTTCATATCAGTGCTTCATTTTCTTTCATATTAATTCTGGTGACCGTACTTCAGGGTGCTTCTGCCTTCACTTCTGTTGGCATACTCTCTGTCTACTGTGCTCTATTATCTCCACCAAGCACTTTGGAGCCCTTCATCTCATTCTACCCACCTGACCCTAGAGTAGGCTTTCAATAATCTACTCTTAGCTCATTTGAGAAAAGAAGTTTAAAGAACAAAGTTTAGTGGAGGGAGAATCAAGGATGTTCTCCTATTGCAACGCATACTGGGACTTCCTTATTTTTTAAATTAAGTTATTTACTTTGCCTCTTCATCTCAGCATTCACTCTCTCTTCTCCTTATCCCTCCCTGTGATCTTCCCTCCTTCCTCCTCCTCCCCTCCTCCCTTTCACCTCAGAAAATGGGAGGTTTTCAATGGATATCAACCAGCCTTGACATATCAAGTTGCACTAAGACCAGGCATCTTCTCTTATTGAAGCTACACAGGAAGCCCAGTTATGGGAAAGAAATCCAAAGGCAGGCAAAGTAGTCAGAGAAAGCCCGTGCTCCCTCTTTAGGAGCCCCACAGGAAGCTCAGGCTACACAAATGCTACATATGTGCAGAGGGTCTAGGACTGTCCCATGATGTTTTTCTATTACAGAACATACTGGGACTTCTTATGCTTCATGAATGAGGAAGGTTCAATGCTTTTTTGTTTGACAAATGTAGGAAAATCAGTTTCTCTTGGATTCCTATAATTACTATGGCCTTTACCAGAATACCATCTGTGCTGAGAAAGTTCCTGAGTCATCAGAGTACAACAAGAGAGTATACAAAGATACACATGTCTTTCCAAAACAGAGAACCTGAACTCAGAGTATGAGTAGAGATGCTAGGCTAGAACTTGGGCAATAACCTGGAGAGCATCCTTAGGGAAGAGAACAGGTCAGAGTGAGTTCCCATGAACCATGGAACAAGGCAGTGATTTGATTATAGATGACTGGGCTTTGGGGCTAGAGAGAATCTTCTGTAGTCTTTTTTTTTTTTTGCAATTAATCTATGTCAGTGTTCCCATAGTTATGAGCCTCATCACTAAAGGTACAAGTCATTAAAACTTTTCCACATCTTATGTTAGTAATTTCATCTGGCCCAAACTATGCCATATTGAGAGGTTTGTAGGTCCCAATGCAGAGCAATCTGAAAGATGGGTGATAAGTACTAGGTATCCAGTTGTGTCATAGTCTAATAAGACCTGGACTAAAGGGCAAGCTCTATCACATACCAGATGAATGACTGTGCCATGAATCATTAGCATTAAGGAACCTTACTTTTCTCCCTTATAGAAGCAGTCTGTTGCTTACAATATTTGATCAAATGGAAGAATGAATGGAAACCATGGAAGAGTCTAATCCACAATAAGACTTTTTTGGTTTTTATTTTGTTTAATTATATTTAATTTTTAGTATGTGTTTAGATGAAGTAAAATTATCACTTTTCCATCCCCTTTTCTCCTTCCAGACACTCTCACTATCATTCTTCAAGCCCTTTCCATACCCCTTTTCAAGCTGATAGCCCTCAGTTGCCTTTCAGAGGGTGGGCCCCTATTGCTGAAGATACTGCACACTTAGCACAGAACTCATATAATTCAAGCTGGATCTGACATGAGAGCATTTTTCTTTGGTCTGGCTTTCATGTATCCAAGAGAACTATGCAAGCTGCCAAGGGAGGAAAGCAATTAAACAGTCCTATCCAGCTATAATACCTATGAATCACAACAATGGCAACTGTGGCAAGATATACATAATGATGCAGGAAGTGGCACTCACATTTCAGCGACCATCAACAGCTTTGTAATTGCACAGTCCTATTATTGGAAGACCCACACAACAGGTGACAAATCATTCCTGGTATTGGAAACCTAGCGATCTTCTGGAGGCTAGTGAGGTCACAGACCTTAGAGAAGAATATACTACTACTAGTACTACTACTACTACTACTACTACTACTACTACTACTACTACTACTACTATTTTGCTAGTGCAACATAATTGCTTACTAAATTCCAAATTTTATCCTTATACCCACAGAGAAGTGTAGTTACCACCATTCATCAAAGAAGCCTGTCTTTACAGTAAATGGAACTATCACATAAAATCACATCAAGACACAATACAGAGGGGAACTCAGCCTGAATGAATATACCTGAAATACAGCTCCTGAATCTATGCCTTGGGGAACAGTACAGAAGAGGAAGCAGAAAGATTCTCAGAGCCAGAATAACAAGGTGTCTATTATAAAACAGACTTTCTTAGAAATGGCTGCATAAACAATACCAGAACAATGACAATAACAATGGGCATGTGAACATGGTAGGGTAAATGTTCACAAGGTCCCACATCTAGACAAAGAACTACAAAGCAACTAATAACTGGTGGGAGAGGAAGAATTAACTTCTATAAAGGATGAACAAAGGATGAGCCCCATTATAGTTGTTCAGTATAGGGTGGTCAGCCCTGAAACTATTTAATCATCTGCATAGAGACAACAAAAGCAGACTCATAAAGTTACACACACACACACACATCAGTAATAAGATTCTGAAGTGATTCTGTCCTCAACATATTTCTACCTGTAGTTTGGTGATAGAGGATTGATCTGAGTTATTATACACTACTCATCTTCAAATCACTTTTCAGGTCTCTTCACCATGAAAAGAAATTGAGTTCAGCTCTATGGGCAATAAAAAGTAACAAAATGTGATTCATAGCCCAAGGGACTTATTAATGACTATGAGAGATAAGAGAAATGATGGTCATATCTAAAGACTTCTAAAATTGTGTACCATTCGAGGATAAAAGGTGACTTGTATTTACTTGGTATCTTCTTTGTCCCAAGTCATCTTTAAAAGTTAAAAAAAAAAAACAAAAAACTTTGTTCCTCACCAACAGCTTAGGCTCTAAGGCCAACAATCAATAAATGGGACCTCATGAAACTGAAAAGCTTCTGTAAGGCAAAAGACACTGTCATTTGAACAAAACAGCAACCTACAGATTGGGAAAAATCAATACCAACCCTACATCTGACAGAGGGCTAATATCCATAATTTACAAAGAACTCAAGAAAATAAATGCCAAGAAACCAAATAATCCAATCAAAAAACAGAGAACAGAGCTAAACAGAGAATTCACAAAGGAGGAATCCCTAATGGCTGAGAGACACTTGAAGAAATGCTCAGCATCCTTAATCATCAGAGAAATACAACTCATGATGACTCTCACATCTGTCAGAATGGCTAAGATCAAAAACTCAAATGACAGCACATGCTGGCTAGGTTGTGGAGAAAGGGGAACACTCTTCCATTGCTGGTGGGTGTGCAGGCTTGTACAAACACTATGCAGGTCTGGTGATATCTTAGAAAACGTGAAATAGCTTTGCCTCGGGACCCAGCCATACCACTTCTGGGTATACATTCAAATGATTCCTCACCAAACCCCAAGGACACCTCCTCATCTATGTTCATAGCAGCCTTATTTGTAATATCTAGAAACTGGAAGCAACCCAGATATCCCTCAATTGAGAAATGGATAAAAAAAATAAACAAAAAACTGTGGTACATCTACACAATGGAATACTTCAACAAAATCATGCAAATTGCAGTCAAATGGATGGAACCGGAGAAGCTCATCCTAAGTGAGCTAACCCAGTCTCAGAAGGATGCACATGCCATCTGTTCACTTGTAATCAGATTTTAGCAACATAGTACAGGATAACTATACTACAACCAATGCACCAAAAAGAACAGGAACATAGACTTTGTTACCTGTTAATGAGACACTTTGCCTTAGTGGTGCTGCCATGTAGGCCCCCAGTGTATGAGGAAGCTCTTAGCCCTCATATGACTGCTGAACTGGGGCAGGGAACTGATATGTAGGGATACCCCACTCTGGAGGAGTAGAGCAGAAGGGAGAGGGGTAGAGGGTGAGAGGGTGGGACTGAGAGGGGTGGAAAGAGGGCACTGTGATGGAGATGTAATTTGAAGTAATAAATAGACATTAAAAAACTTTGTTCTTATAATACTTTCAACTACACTGTGGGGTAGGTTCATTATTATCTACATTCAATCAGTGTGAGAATTGAGGCTCAGAAGGGCCAAATGACTTTCCAAGAAGCCAACTTGTAGGCAATGAAAAGGAGCCTGATCCTTGAGTTGAGACTTTTCTAAAACTCTTATTAACTATAAGAAGAGCGAAGGCAGGGATATGCTTGTGTTGTCCCTAAGGAGAGGGAATGCTTTACCCCGGCAAAGAGAAAAACAGTCATTCCACAGGAACTGTAGGGGTCATGGACATATTTTCCTAAATGTGTAACTGTGAAAATAGAAATATAGTTGCTAGATATGAGTGACATAAGTTGGAGTATCTAAGTAACCTCATGTGGCATCATTGATAGCTCCAACTGAGAAACATCTAATGAGGCTGTATTGGAAATCTTCCCAGAAAATCATCCTGAACAAATGGGTCATGGAAATTTTCTAAACTGTGACCTCAAAAAAATAGATGATAGATAAAAATGTGAAATATTTTAAACTGAAAAATAAAGGGAACATGTAGATAGGCAAGCTTAATGAATGGATTCTTACAAACAGAAAGTAATACTATTTACCTTGGCTTCCTCCTAAAACATGAATGGAAGACCTTACTACTAAAGGCACAATGCATTATGATATAAGACTTGGAAGAATTGAGCTGGTTCTGATCTTAAAGACT
Organism: Lophiomys imhausi; assembly: GCA_907164525.1. NCBI lineage: Eukaryota > Metazoa > Chordata > Mammalia > Rodentia > Muridae > Lophiomys > Lophiomys imhausi. The sequence continues at coordinate 5,893,136 of CAJQZJ010014563.1, read as the reverse complement.
CCTCAATAAGGATTAGCTGTTATAGTATCCAATAGTGCTATGCAAGAAACAAGACAGAAAAACAATTTAGTCTTATCCTGCCTTAAAGCCTATGGAGCACAACAATGACCAGCATATGAAAATATATCCAAAGGTGAAATAGCAGCATCTATATCTTGGAGGTAATAAACAGCCATCTAATTAAAGATTAAGCCTCCTCATTAGGAGGGAATTATACTTGGTACTGTAAACCTAGCCAATTACCTGTGGCCAGAGAGGTCATAGACCCTAGAAGAGAACCTACTACAGCTACTTTTCTAAACCAGTATAAGTTAGAGCTGTATTCTAAAAACATATTCCCATCCCCAGATATAGCAACAGATTTAGCCCACTGTAGAAATCCACAACTTGTTAAAATGCAGAGAAAAACAGACCGGATTACTATCTTAATTACTTTTCTATTGCTGTGATAGGTTACCTGTAGGAGAAAGAGTTTTATTGGGCTTACAGCTTCAGAAAGTTAGAACCCATGATCATTGTAGTAGAGTTCATGGTGGCAGGCAGACATGGCACTGTATCAGTAATGAAGAACTTACATCTTGAGTCAAAACCACAAGGGAGAAAGAGACTGGGAATGCCAGAGATGTTTGAAAGCCCACTCCTAGTAATGCCATCTCTTCCAAGGCAAACTCTTGTAATCATTACAAACAGGGGATCATTACCAACTGGGGATCAAGTATTCAGAAAAATCATTACCAACTGGGGATCATTACCAACTGGGGATCAAGTATTCAGAAAAAATGAGCCTATGTGGCCATTCACATTCAAACCTCTGGTACATTAACTGTGCAATTTCTACAACAAAGGCTGAGGGAAAACCATAAAAGATAGGCAAGAAAGGTTTTTTAAAAGCCAGATGACTATGATATCTGGTCCATGAGAAGCCCACATAAAAGAAAGCAGAGCCAAGGATAGGAGGAGAGTCAGGGAGACTAAGTGTTGACAAAACTACTCACACTTAAATTACACCAGGAATCAGGCCCATCCCTAGATTCTATTACTGTGTAAGCCATTATGTTTTCTCTTTGAGTTAGCTGTTTTTTATTGGAGTTATCTTCACTTATAACCAAGAGTCCTGACTAATATGGAAATGAGCTACTGCTGGATCTTCACCAGTAAAGACAAAATCAGGTCCAGAGTGGATGCTCAGAGTTATCACAGTGAGTGAATTATGGTCCTCATCCTTACAAACAATTCGACACTAATCCACAGGACTCTCATCTCTTGATTTCTATGTCACTGTTCCTTTAGTTACTTTACATGATCTTGTCTCATATGGGAAAATACCTGTATGTATATCTAGTATATAGGGAAGACTGTATGTTTTTGTTCAATTATCTTTATATTTTTCAGGTTTTTTAAAGTATTCTGCAAAGAACACATGAATATTTTTTTCATCACAAAAGGTCCACCCACTCCACTCCTCTCCTAGTTGGTTCATAATGGAAGTTTGATATACATTCCAATAGATTTCCTTCACATATTTATATATAGTTAATGAAGTATCCAGTTGATGATAATCTTTGAGTGAAAAACAGCATTTTGGTCTTTTTAATGTAATCTAAGGAATGAGCAGGATACAACTGGTGGGAACTGGATGAAACAAAATGAACAGTACAGACCATTGTTGAAATGCCATGGCGAATACAGAGAAACATGTCACTTTTTCTACTTTTATACACATTTGAAGTATTAAAAACATAAAGCAAAATAAAAATTTCATTCTAAAACAAGTATGTGCACAGTGTAAAGAATCAAAAATATGATAATGACAAAAGAAGAAACTAACATTACCATAGCTCCCCATTCACAATTTACTGTAGTTAAGGTTATTTTCTTGTATTCTGTTTTAGAAACTTGCATGTATGCAGTTGCCCACATATACAAATAATTATTTCTCTGTTATTTAACCAAATTTAAAGTATGCATGTCTTTAAAAATTATTTCTTTAACCTTTTGAAATTATGATATTATTACATCATTGTCCTCCTCCCCTTCCTTCTTTCAAAACTTCCCACATACACACCCCACCTTGCTCTCTTTCAAATTCATGGCCTCTTTTTTCATTACTTGTTACACACACACACACACACACACACACACACACACACACACACACAGTTTCTAAATATATAAATACAACCTACTCAAGATGGTATAATGTTACTATTTTCATGACTGAGCATTTGGTGTTAGCCAATCGGTGTGCCTTTCTCTGAGGAAGATTATTTCTCCTGCTTTCAATATTCCTTTGTTGTCTGTAGTTCTTATCTAGGGTTGAGGTCACCTGCATTTCCCTTATACACATTAGCTTGTCTATTGGTGTCATTCCTGTTCAGCTCATGTTTAGACAGTCATGCCGGTAAGACTTTACCTGTAGCTTCTGACATAATTCCTAGAAGACAGGAACTCATGGCAAATTCCCTAGTTCTCTGGCTGTTAAATTTATCCTGCCCCTTTTCTACATAATTCTTGAGCTTTAGATGGAGCTATGCTGTAAATGTATCCATTGTGACTGGGATCCATAGTTCTATAATTTGACTTAAGACCCACTCAACAAGAGGGAATCCATGCTTGTACTGAAAACCTAACCAATTACCCAGGACTAGAGAAGTCATGATTTTGGCAGAAAACCTCTAATAACCACTTAATTAAAGCAGCATAATCTCTAACTATACTCAAATATTTGTCCTTATATTCATCAGATGAGTGTAAGGACAAAGAAACTTCTCTTTGTAAAAGATGACGATCTCTACAGAAAAGTACAACCAGTCAAAACAGTTTGGTGCCCAATATGCATGATTTGTTATATGTGGATTTTTGTTTTGCTTTTAGTAGTTTTTCACTTGATTTTTGTATTTACTTGTGGTGGAATTGAATCCAGAGCCTTCTACATTCTAGACAAGTATTCTACAACTGACCTAAATCCACTGCTCATACTATGTTCTTATAATATTATTACTTAATCTATTTTGTAAATTAGGAGGATTAACATCTATATTTCTATGTTTTCATGTGACTGATATTTTTCACTTCAATACTGCCATTCAAACTTCCTAACCAATTAAACAACTCATTATCTAAGAATTCAAAGTAACTCTTGTCTTCATGCCCTTTAAAGCTTCATGGAAGGGTCCAGTATAATACAGTAGAATAACCCTGTGCTGACTATGTGTAATGCTCTGAGTTCACCTCTAGCAGCAAGAAGAAGGAGAAGATAAGGAAGAGGGAGATACATTCATTGAGGAAGGTCAGCTTATTTATATCCATAGAAACACAGACATCAAAATAATCTTTTAAAAATGGCCTGTTACTCTCATAATCCACAATCACTCCCTATTTCTCCCCCTCTGCCACCACAGCAATAGGCTACTGTTCATGTATTTGCCTAGCAACATTTCATGCACATGAAATTGTGCAATATATGGTCTTCTGTGAGGAAAATTTTCTCTTACTATAGTGTTTTCAAACACTTTCCTTGTTACAGCAGGCTATCCGTTTGGCGGATATGGCATGGTCATGTTGTTTATTCGTTGACTGACTAGTTTAAATACATTTCAATTATCTTCACTTTTTAAAATTTTATTTATTTATTTATTTATTTATTTTATAATTTATTTTTTATTTCTTCAAGTTACATCTCAGTCACAACCCCTTCCTTACTTCCCCCTTCTGTCCCACCCTTCCACCCTTTTTCCCCAACAGTTCCCCCTTTCAGTCCAACAAATGGTTCTTTCTCTTATAACAATAAATACAATACAAAACAACAGAAATAAATACGCCAAAATCATGAGAGTTATATGGCTTAGCAGACATTCCCAATTTCCAGTCCATATGTATTTGGCACCTGACTTTAACATTCTACTATCTAACCATCTCCATGAGTTTAAGGTTCTATATCTGACTCAGCTTTCATACTAACTTGCATCACAATTTTAAAAAACATCTTCTTAGATCCAGAACACCCTCTTGATTCCTAAACAACTCAAAATTTAACTATGAGACTCTAGCTATCTAGTCTTCAACCACCTCAGAGACCTGAGAGGGATAAATATATCTGATTATATAGAAAGTGCAGTGCCTGCATCTTCCAAATCTAAGAAATGATATATCAGTGGCTGCCTGGACAGTTCCCATTTTCTCTCCATACATTACAGCATCAATCTTCAGCCATTTGGTCCTGTTTCTCTGACAGACATTGATTGTAGAGCAGAAATTATGAAGGACTTACCTACCCTGTCTTGGCAGAGCTAGGCTGTCGACTTACCTGCTTCCAAGTTTTGTCCTTTTTGGACAGCAGTCTGTCTACAGTTGAAGCAAGGGGTTTTTCTTGCCAAGAGATAGGCTTGCCACTAATTCAACCATCTCCCACTGGAGATTCTACGATGCTCATCATCTACTTGGAGTAGAATAGGGGGTGCTGTAAGGAGCTGACATATCTCGATATAAAAAAAAAACTTAATTTAAGAAAACATCTTTGAATGTCATATTCTGCAGATCTCTTGTGATTTTTGAAGATGCCCTATCTTTCTCTTGTATTTAGATAAGCAAGTGTTGCTTGTCTCTTAACAACTTGATTTCTGAGGAGCTTAGAGAATATCTGTGATAGACTGTCATAGTAGCTAACAAAATGACACGCTTGCATGATTATGAGTTTGCATTTCTTAACTATCCTAAACAATTTAAGACGGCTGGTATCAAGAGGCCAAAGCTTCACATTTCATTTTTAAGCCTTACTAGGTACAATACCTTTAAGAAGCGTTACCCTTAATTTTATATCAATATACAAAGATCAACACCAATGTGGCCAAATATACTCTTAATTTTGTATTAATATACAAAGATCAATACGTATGTAGCCCAATACAATCCTAATTTTGCATCAATATACAAGGGCCAATACCACTGTGGCCAAATATATAATCTTAATTTTGTATCAATATACAAAGATCAATACCAATGTAGTCCAATACAATCTTAGTTTTGCATTAATATACAATGATCAATACCACTTTAGCCAAATATAATATTAATTTTGTATCAATATACAAAGGTATAAGGGCATATTCAATAATCTGTCCTTTTTTCTTGATCTTTCCTACACTATGTCTATGTCCCATTTTTCTGAAGTCTGTTCACTCCTACATAGGAGAGAAAGAAGGATACAGAAAAGAAAAAGAGAGAAGTTCGTGGGTCTAACCTCCAAAACCCATTTAACAAGATAATTTAACAGCTTGTAGTCTCTTCCCCTACATAACAAAATTTTCTGTTATTCATCAAATAACCAAAAAGGGGGGGAACACCCTCCCCACCTTCTGGGCATGGGACGTTGCTCTCTTAAAATGATTTCCTGCTGATTTGGGACGTAGTAAACCTGTTTGGGGCCCAAATAAGAATGGAAAAATGGTTAAAAATGTTAATAGAATCATTTGATGTTCAGTCCTTTTGTGCTCAGCTGTTTAGATGTCCTAAGAAGTTTGTAGACAGAAGCTGATCTTCATGGCTTTACTGAATGAAGTTATGGCTGTGGCAGTCTGTGGAGCTGAACGATCTTAGCGATTTTGAGTTGTTGTGGTTGTAGACTTTTGAGGGAAACAGCTATTGAGGAAGTCTGCAAGGCTGGATCATCTGGGCCACTCGTCTTCTTTGGTGTCTGATTTGTTTTCTGCTGAGGTTTCCGTTGTCCAGTTGTCCCTGGATTCCTTGAATGGATGCTTTACATCTCCTGGAAAGGTAAGAACAGAGCCCTGCCCTAATCCAAACTCTGGGACAATTACCTTTTTTTTGGGGGGGGGGTCAGGTAATATTTCTCCTGAAGCAAATTTGGTTTTTTTGACAATATATAAAGTATTATCTTTCAATCTGGATTAAAGAAGAAATTATTTTTAAAAATGTCTTCATTCCTTCACAGCTTTCTCTCTCTCTCTCTCTCTCTCTCTCTCTCTCTCTCTCTCTCTCTCTCTCTCTCTGTGTGTGTGTGTGTGTGTGTGTGTGTGTGTAACTGCTTTCAACCCATTATCTATTATCTACTCATTCCACTTTTATTTTTGTTGAACCTTTTTTTTTTTCTTCTTGTCTCTGTCATACCTCCTTGTCGTACACAGTGTATCCTACTGCATATAATTAGGGTTTCTTGTATAAGCATGGGTGGGAGTTATTTATAGGAACATGGACAATTTACCACTGGCTGATCAATATGCGTCACCCTTTCACAGCAACAGTAACTGCCTACAACTGCCAGCAAGGCATGGAGCTCCCTAAGCTCCTTCCCCATCCTCATTGAGTATTGGTGAACTGAGTCTTGTGCAGGTAATCACCACTGCTGGGTTTAAGAGTGCAATAACCATGTTCTATCAAGAAGACAACATTTTACATCAGCCTTGGAGTAGGTTTTGTAGATGTTCCACTTATGTCTGAGCTCTCAACAGCGACTTAATCTCTGCACATTGACCAGCCATGAGTCACTGCAGCAATCAATGCCCATTGAAAAGAGAAGGTTCTCTGGCCAAGGATGGTTGATAGTAACATGAATTGGACGGATTGTTGGTGCTTTCCTGAACTCTCTACAATGGGTAGTCCTATCCTCTCCTCTAAGTCAGCCTTGGATGGTCTTACTCCTTAAGCTGCACTGGTCTGACCCATAGCCAGTATTTCACAGGTAGAGTCTCTGTTCTGCTCACACTTACATTCATTTCCTAAATCTCCATTTGAAAATACAGGGCCTGTCCCTACCTAGCCCTTGCTAAGGTCTTGAATGCTGCTTGAAGATTACTGGCAGATGATCAGCTCATGTGGTTCTTTTCAGAGCTGATTCAAAAGGTTTCTTTTCCCAGTCTCTCAGTGTTCTCTTTGACAGGTTTCAGCACAGTCCCTTACTTTGGTCCTAGTTTCCTGATAGCATCCTTCACAGATTCTCAGGCTACTGAGCCACTACAACAGCAGACTCTTTGGAAAGATGCCATATGTTCTGTTGATTGTCAATGCTGAATACTGAGGGCCACCTAGGGGCAGGGATTTTTCTTGGCTTCTTTTGTTATTTCAACTCCTGCTCTGAGTGTGTCCCAAACCCTTCTGCTTACAAGGTTCCTTTCTTTCTATGAGCCTTTCTCCAGCATTTCCTGAAGACCCTGCCTGATGTTGCCTAGCTTTTTCTCCATCTTTGACCTCCCTGTGTTCTAGGTATATGTCTAGTCACAAAAGAAAGAGTAATGAAAAAATTTAAGATCAAAAGATGTGGCATAGAGTTGTTGAATTTGATTTTAAGATAGGTCAGAAAGAGGGGATCCATGAAGGCTGCAGCCTGCGCGGACATATTTTGATTTCGGGGTTAACAGTCACAGGGCGGTGAGTGTTGCATGACGCTGTACAAATGGCTGGACCCCTTCTAGATCTCACCCAACTACCCAGGAACCACTGAGGGTCCCTGGGAAGGATGCTCCTTCCTACTCTAGGACACGCAAGGAAGCTGCAGGACCTGGGAATCAGGATACCCCCATCCCCCACCAGGAGAGACACCTGGTAAGTTCCAATCTGATACCCAGCGGACAGATTCAGATCCCACGCAGAGATAATCCCCACCCTGCTGGGTACCCCCAGGTCTTGCACAGATGATCCAGCTATCTGGCGAAAGGTTGCTACACTTGGAAGTGAGTGCAGCTTGACTGAAAAGTGCCTTCAGACTGCAGATTGCAACCTACTGCTGTGACGTCACTGGCCAGTTTCCAGGTCTTGGGAGCAGCAAGGCTATTGGGGGTGAAGGGCAGACTTACCCACCACAGGAACCAACCCCAGACAAACTGCGAGGTATTTAAAACTGTTGTATATCAGACTTTTTTACTATTACTAGCCCTTCCAGTGGGGAACCAGAGCTTACTTGTACACAGCTCCACCCCCTGAATTAGTTAGATCTCCACCTAGAGGGCGGGGCTGAATGACTCACCTTGTAGAGGTGGAGTAAGGCAACTTGACTCCTACGCCAAAGCGCCCCCTTTGGACCCAAGTCCAGAAGACAGCTAAAACATTCCACATGGCCAGAGGCCCCAGACCTCAAAAAAAAAAAAAAAAAAAAACAGAGCGAAAGACTCCAACACAAGAAAGCAACGCTATTCCATCCAGCCCGAACCACCTCACCACAGCTGAAACACATGAAAATTATGGCAATTCTACATTATGGAAAGTGATAGAATCCCTTCAAGAAGAACTTAAATCTATGAACAAATACAAAGAAGCCACAACTGCATGTACGAAAGCAAGGGAAACACCATTAGAGAACTTCAGAACAAGGTGAGTCAACTTGAACAAGAAAAAGAGAAGGCAATGGAAGACTTCAGGGCAAAGACAAGCAAACTGGAGCAGGAAATGTACAAAACAAATAACATCACTCAAGAAATGAAAATGGAAATGGAAACAATAAAGAAAACACAGTCAGAGTTAAAAATGGAAATGGAGAATCAAGGGAAGAAAACAGAAACTATGGATTTGAGTACCAAAAATAGGATTCAAGAGATGGAAGACAGGATCTCAGGCATGGAAGACTCGATGGAAGAAATCAATACAACTTCCAAAGAAAATGCGAAAGCTAAAAAAATCTCTCACCCACAATATCCAAGAAATCAAGGACTCAATGAAAAGATGGAACCTAAGAATTATAGGCATAGAAGAAAAAGAAGACTCCCGACTCCATGGTCCAGGAAATATCTTCAACAAAATCATAGAAGAAAACTTCCCAAACCTAAAGAAAGAGATGCCAGTAAAAATCCAAGAGGGTTACAGAACACCAAACAGATTAGATCAGAAAAGAAACTCCTCTTGCCACATAATAATAGAAATTCCAAATGTAGAGAACAAAGAAAGGATATTAAAAGCTGTAAGAGAAAAAGGCCAAGACACATACAATGGCAGACCCATCAGAATCACACCTGACTTCTCCTCAGAAACTTTAAAAGCTAGAAGGGCCTGGACAGATGTCCTACAAGCCCTGAGAGAACACGGGTGCCCAGCCAGACTACTATACCCATCAAAACCCTCATTCAACATAGATGGAGAAAACAAGATATTCCATGAAAATAATCAAATTCAAACAATATCTCCTCACAAACCCAGCCCTACAGAAGATCTTAGAAGGAAAATTCCAACCAGAGAAGATAATTACACCCCAGAAAACAGAGGAAATAGAAACCTCCACAGCAACTAAACAAAAAGAAACACAAGACGACCAGCTATACCAAAATAATGGGAAATAACAACCCTTGGTCACTAATATCCATCAACATCAATGGACTCAACTCGACAATAAAAAGATACAGACTTACAGACTGGATCGGTAAACAAGACCCATCTTTTTGCTGTATACAAGAAACACATCTCACTATTGAAGATAAAAACTATCTCAGAGTAAAGGGCTGGGAAAAAGTCTTCCAAGCAAATGGACCCAGGAAAAAAGCTGGACTAGCCACCCTAATATCAAACAAAATGGACTTCCAATTGAAGTTAATAAAAAAAGACAGAGAAGAGCATTGCATACTCCTTAAAGGAAATATACACCAAGAGGACATCTCAATATTGAACATCGATGCCCCAAATACAAAGGCACCTACATTTATAAAAGAAACACTTCTAAAACTTAAATCGCACATCGATCCAAACACTTTAATAGTGGGAGACTTCAACACCCCACTCACAACTATGGACAGATCATCAAGACAGAAGCTAAACAGAGAAATAATGAGTCTAACAGAGATCATGAACCAAATGGACCTAACAGATATCTACAGAACGTTTCACCCAAACAAAAAAGAATACACCTTTTTCGCAGCACCACACAGAACCTCTCCAAAATCGACCATATAGTTGGACACAAAGATAGCCTCAACAGATACAAGAAAATTGAAATAACCCCTTGTATCTTATCAGACCACCATGGAATAAAGCTGGACTTCAATAGCAAAAGAATCAACAGAAAGTCTACATTCACATGGAAATTGAACAACTCCTTACTAGAGGACCACTGGGTCAGGGAAGAAATAAAGAAGGAAATCAAGGACTTCTTAAAATCCAACGAAAATGAAGTCACAACATACCCAAACCTATGGGTCACAATGAAAGCTGTGCTACAAGGAAGTTCATAGCAATAAGTGCCTTCAAAAAGAAAATTGTGACAGCTCATATTAGTGAATTAACAGCTAAGCTGGGTGAATTGGAAAAAAACAGAAGCAAACACTCCCAAGAGGAGCAGAAGGCAGGAGATCATCAAACTTAGGGCTGAAATCAACAACTTA
>CAJQZJ010014563.1:5772053-5782820 GCA_907164525.1 Lophiomys imhausi | reverse complement strand
ATTCCAGCATCAATCTTCAGGCTTTGGGTCCTGTTTCTCTGACAGACCTTTGTTGTAGAGCAGGGATTATGAATTCTTTATAAATTATGGATATTAGCCCTCTGTCAGAAGTGGGGTTGGTAAATATCTTTCCCAATCTGTAGGTTGCCATTTTGTTCTAATGACAGTGTTGTAACCAAAGTTTTTAATTATTATTTAACACTTATTTATTTATTACTATATTCACTTATAACAAATAAAAATTATTTCTTAACTATTAATCCTACAAATTCCTACAATCCCTTTAACCTAACCACTAATACTATTGACAATTATTTTCCTAACCTTTTAGAAGGATACAGTCTCTGGGGCAGGTCCTCAGTCGTCAGGAACACAGTCTTTGTTGTAGTGTAGATTCTTTAACGCACTTAGCAGTCCTTTTTCTGGATCTCTCAGATGTAGATTCATCAGGGTAAATTGGTTATTGCAGTCTCACCTTAAATAAGGCTTGATGCTTTCTCCTCTTTGGGAGACCCCAGCCCCTTCGCATCAGCAACTCTGCCACTCTACCTCAGAGTCCTTAAAACCAGGCACAGTTTCCTTTAGGCCACTGTTCAGACAGATCAAACCCCTCTAGGCAAAAGCTGAGCCACAGGGTTTAGTCCTTGTCCTTTTGGTGTCTTTCTCAGGCTTTCTTTGCGCACCAGCTTCTTTCTGCCTGAGGGAGATCTGGCCATCACTTTTTTCAGCAGGACTCTCAGAGCACTCTAGCATGAGGGGCTGCCTCTTCTTCTCTTGGGGCTCCATGCACTGTCCTTAAATAGGAGGAACTCTGTTTCTGCCCACTTAGCAGCTGAAAACAATGTCAGGCCAGATACTTTGTTTCTTTAAGTCCATTAAGTCTTTCCTGTTTTTCTGACAACCTTGTTTTGTCAGTCAATTAAGTCTTTCCTGTTTTTCTGACTTCAACCTTGTTTTTCAGTCCATTAAGTCTCCCGTTTGTTCCCTGTTTTTAGTCCACACGCTGATAATGATCTTCATGCCCTAAATTAAGAGACAGTATCAGAAACCCCTATATACTTTTCTAATTCTAATTTAATTTATCTAAATCCCTACACAGTGTCCTTTGCCTTACAAAAGCTTATCAGCTTCATGAGTTCCATTTATTTTATTTTTTAAATTATTTATTTATTACTTCAGGTTACATCTCCATTGCAATGTCCTCTTTCTGCCCCTTCCAATCCTACCCTCCCACCCTCTACCCCCTATCCCTTCGATCACACTCCTCTGGAGTGGAATGTCCCTGCATAACAGTGCCCCACACAATTTTAGCAGTCATATGAGGGCCAAGAGCCTCTTCATACACTGGGGGCCTACAAGGCAGCACCACTAGGGCACAGTGTCTCACTGACAGAAAAAAAAGTCTGTGTTCATGTTCTCTTTGGTGCATTTGTTGTAGTATAGTTATCCTGTACTATATGGCTAAAATCCAGCTATAAGTGAATAGATGCCATGTGCATCCTTCTGAGTCTGGGTTAGCTCACTCAGGATGAGCTCCTCTAGTTCCATCTATTTGGCTGCAAATTGCATGATTTTGTTGTTTCTGATAGCTGAGTAATATTCCATTGTTAGTCCCATTTATTGATTATTGGTCTTAGAGCCTGTGCTATTGGTGTTCTGTTCAGAAATTTGTTACCTGTGCCAATGAATTTGAGGCTTTTCCCCACTTTCTCTTCTGTTAGATTTAGTGTGTAGGGCTTTATGTTAAGGTCTTTGATCCACTTGGACTTAAGTTTTGTGCAAGGTGATAAGTATGGGTCTAATTTCATTCTTTTACACATGGACATCCAGTTAGACCAGCACCATTTGTTGAAGAGGCTTTCCTTTTTCCATTGTACACTTTTGGCTTCTTTGTCAAAAATTAAGTGACCATAGGTATATGGGCTCATTTCTGGGTCTTCAATTTGATTCCACTGATCTACTACTCTGTTTCAATACCAGTATCATGCTGTTTTTTACTACTATTGCTCTGTAGTACAGCTTGAAATCTGGGATGGTGATACCTCTGGATGTTTTTTTTTTAATTTTTATTTTACAAGATTGATTTAGCTATTTTGGATTTTTTTTTGTTATTCCATATTCACCATATAAACAAGGTGAAAGAATAAACCTGCATGATCATCTCACTAGATGCTGAAGAATCATTTGACAAAATCCAGCAGTCCTGCCTGCTAAAAGTCCTGGAAAGAACAGGCATATAAAGACCATACCTATGAAGAATATAGGCGATATACAGCAAGCCAGTAGCCAACATCAAATTAAATGGAGAGAAACTTAAAGCATTTACTCTAAACTCAGGGACAAGTTAAGGATGTCCACTTTTGCCATATCTCTTCAACGTAGTACTTGAAGTTCTTGTTAGAGCAATGAGACAACTAAAGGATATCAAGGGGATACAAAATGGAAACCAAGAATTCAAATTATCTCTACTTGCAGATGATATGATATTATACATAAGTGACCCCAAAAATTCCACCAGGGAACTCCTACAACTGAAAAAATACCTTCAGCAAGTTGGCTGGATACAAAATTAATTTAAAAAACCCAGAAACCCTTCTTTATACAAAGGATAAATCAGCTGAGAAATAAATTAGGGAAGCAACACCCTTCACAATAGCCACAAGCAATATAAAACACCTTGGGGTTAACTCTAACCAAGCAAGTGAAAGACCTGTTTGACAAGAACTTCAAGTCCTTGAAGAAAGAAATTGAAGAGGACATCAGAAGATGGAAAGATCTCCCATGTTCATGGATAGGTAGGATCAACATAATAAAAATGGCCATCCTGCCAAAAGCAATATATAGATTTAATGCAATTCCTATCAAAATACTAACACAATTCTTTATAGACCTGCAAAAATCAATTCTAAACTTCATATGGAATAATAAAAAATCCATTGAACTATTGATTAGTTGCTGTGACAAAATATCTGACCAAAGGTTGTAATCTCCTTGAAGAGCAATTGGCAAGTGATCAGGCTCCTCCCTGGAGGACTTCCAACCACCAGGTTGCACCAGAGAACATGAACTGCCCTGAAGGCTGGACCCAGCACTTGCCCTACAGAATAAAAAGCCCAAGCTCAGGATTTGAAACCTCACCAATCCCTGGATTCACCCCAACACTGGACTGGAAATCCCACCAATCACCACCCTGGAAATCTCTGCCCCCCCCCCAACCCAAGAAATCTTATATAAACTCTATCTTCTGCTCAGTTTTCTTCTTCTTCCCACCCAAGCAGAGACAGCCAGCATCCTGGGTTTTTTCCTTCCCCATAAGTCTCTTGTGTGAGGTTTGTCATATGGTGTGGCTTTGTGGTATTCCTTGGCTCTCGACTACCAGGGTAAGTTTCCCCTCAGAGTTATAACACTTAGATTTATTCCATGACTCAGATAGGCTCTCCTGGGGCCTGTATTCTCTCTCAGGGTCTAAGATGCACTGGGAACCTATCCTTCATCTATGATCCACCTGCAACAGACTCACCTTCTGGCTCACTGATCTCTTGGCAGTTAGTTAAGTTTTGTCTTTGGTCAGAATAAATGCTTCCCTGAACATGAGGAAGTGACTGTTAAGTCCCTGGCATACCTCTGGTACTCTTGGAGATGGAGAGAAACCCCAGGAATGGCCTTTAGGGCTACATCTGACCTTCTTCCCCTGACCCTATCCCTCTACCCTTAGAGCTAAAATCCTGTAGTTTCCTTAGGCCCAACTGGGCTATCTTGTCCATTCCTGCCCTCCTTTCCCACCTCCCTTTCAGAGCTGCCTCCAATCCCACAAGCCCCTTATGGCTTTTGTAACTCAATTCTTTAACCTTTTCCTGTGGAGGAGAGTCCTCTATCTTAGAACTCAGTTTTCATCCTTGTCTTGTGTACTCTAGGAAAGTCCTGTTACCAGGTGCCAAGTCCCTCTTCGGGCTTAGCCAGGTTAGGTTTCTGACAGCCATTGATTGTGATGATGACCCATAGAATGACTTGTATTTTCCCCTGGTCCCTGAGTCCTAGAGATGGCTGAGACTATAGGCTGCAGTGACATTTTCCTCCCAGTCCCTTTGTCTTATCCATGGGAATGGTCTTTTCCATACCCTCTCATTCCTCCTTGGGAGGCCTTTCAGAAAACCTCCAATGCCTCCACCTGATACTTGACCTAATGAATGGCCCTAAATTTATTCACTTTTGGAATTGAATATCACCTCAATAGCCCTTAGATATTCAGTCAAAGGGGCTGTGTAATGGCTCCCTAGATCCTAATATTATTTGGAACCTTTGCAAATACTGTAAGCGACCAGGGAAATAGAAAGAAGTTTCTCATTCCCTGTTTCTCTTTTCTCTCTTCCAAGCCCTGTTTGCTTCTGTCTAGTCACTTCCCCACAAGATGTAAATGTCCTGTCTTTTAAGTTATGGTTGCTGGATCTGAAGGTTTGTTGTAAAGAGGGAGCAAGGATCCAGGCCTAGAAGGATGGAGAGAAAGCAAAGGAGCTGACCCGCTGCTGTGTGCATAAACCTAGCACATTTTCTTTGGTGTCTGGTACATCTCTTAGTTCCCTCTTTCAGTGCCCTCTGTCTAAAGCAGGAGTCAAAACTTTCCCATCAATAAACTTTACTTGTTCTTAGCTTACTGTATTCAGTTTTTAAAAAAATAACATTTAAAGCCGGGCGGTGGTGGCGCACGCCTTTAATCCCAGCACTTGGGAGGCAGTGGCAGGCGGATCTTTGTGAGTTCGAGGCCAGCCTGGTCTACAAAGCGAGTCCAGGACAGCCAGAGATATTCAGAGAAACCCTGTCTCGAAAAACCAAAAAATAAATAAATAAATAAATAAATAAATAAATAACATTTATTTATTTCTTCAAGTTATATCTCAATCATAGTCCCCTCCCTCCTCCCCTTCCTGGTCCTACCCTCCTACCTTCTTCCCTCTCACCAATTTATCTACTTTTGGTGTTTTTTTTTTTTTTTTCAATTTAAGATGTATCTTTTTTCTCACCAACAGCTCCCACCTTTTAGTCCAATAAAAGGCTCTTTTTCTTATAACAATAAATACAATGCAAAACAATAAGAACAATTAGGCCACAATTATGAAAATTATAAGGTATAACAGACATCCCCAATGTCCAGTCCATATGTATTTGGAAACTGATATTAATATTCTATTTTCTATCTATCTCAATGAGTTTAAAGTTTTATACCTAACATCCTAACTTACATTACCAATTTAAAAACATCCTAGATCTTGAACATCCTTTTAATTCTTATATAACTTAAAACATAATTGTGAGACTATAACTATCTAGTCTTCAGCCACATCAGAGACCTGAGAAGGATAAACATATCTGAATAGACAGGAAGTGAAGAGCCAGCAGCTTCCAAAACTAAGAAATGACAGACAACTGGCTGCCTGGACAGTCCCCAATGTCTTTCAATACATTGGAACATCTATCTTCAATCTTTTGGCCCAGTATCTCTGGCAGACATTAATTGTGATATTAAGACATGTCAGCTCCTGACGGCACCCCCCATTCTACTCCAAGTAGATGAGGAGCATTGAAGAATCTCCATTTGGAGATGGCTGCATTAGTAGAAAACTTATCACTGGGCAAGAGAAATCCATTGCTTCCTCTGTAGACAGAATGCTGTCCCAAAGGACAAAATTTGGAAGCAAGTAACTTGAGAGCCTAGCTCGCCAAGACAGGGTAGACCAGTCCTTTATAATTCCTCGGTTAAGTTTTATAGGGATTCAAATATCTTGAGTGGGGCTTGAGTGGCATTAGATTGTTGTTTTGTGCTATCCCACTTCAATTAAAACCTCACTCTGGAGTTGGGGTATGGTTCTTCCTCCTCTAGAACCAAGCATGCTGTTTAAAGGTTTCCTCCAAAATATTGGTCCCATAACAGGCAAGCCATGTGACTATGACAGAGAAAGGAGAGTAAAACGAAATAGAGACAGGCAATTCACAATAACGATTATTGCTACTCATCTCATACTCTTTTGGTTTTGGGTTAATTCTCTAAATTTTTTGCTTAGGTATGAATCATGATTGCCTCATGATTTGTAAGCATATTTGGTATAATTAAAATGTGTAAAATGTGTAACTTAAATGTCATAACACCAATTGATAGTTAAAAATCTTAAAAGAAACATATGACTTGCTACCACCTTAGCTGTTGCCCTGCCATCAGGATGAAGGATGAAGGCAGTCAAATGGCTGACAGCCATCTTTGCTAGGGTTGGAATGGATGGATTTTCTCATCTTGATTAAAAATGATTGACCATGTGTCACTAGCTAACCAAAGAAAACAACTCCTCTTAGCTATGAGGCCCAAATCAGATGATTCCTTCACTGACTAGGATCACTCTAATGAGCCTCCTCCTTATCAGCCTCAACCCACAGACCCTTCTTTTCCTCTCCAGCTTCTTCAGTTTCCCTTCCTACCTCCACATCTATAGGCCATCCAAACCAACCTTTTTAGGAGCCCAATTTTAGCACACTGGCATCCCTTAGTCCTCCTGCTGCTTGTTCCTGCTCCGCCATGGGACTTTCTTTACTTTCCCCTGCCCAGCCTAAACTGGCCATGGTTGTTCCTCTGTGGAAGGAAGCTGGGATGGAAGGCTTGGTCAGAATATGTGTCCCCTTCTCATTAAGTGAAATCTCAAATAGAAAAGAGATTGGGTTCCTCCACTGCTAATTTTACCACCTTTATTAATGAATTCCAGTATATTACCCAATCTTACAATCTCCCCTTATATGATGTTCATGTGATTCTCACCAACAGTCTTCTCCCTGAAGAGGGCAGTTAAGTCTGGACCAGCCTAGGGCACGTGTAGTTGAAATCCAACTACTAATGCAACCTACTCAGCCAGGGCTGAGGCAGTCTCTGACCAGGACCCTAAATGGAATAATAATACACCAGGGGGACATCCTCGGTAGGGAAAATTTATAACTTGCCTCCTGACTGGTCTCTACATGGCTGCCCTTAAAGCAGTAAGTTATGAAAAAAAAAAAAAAGTCCCAGAGGTCATTCAGGTCAAATAGGAAATCCCACCTAAATTTCTAGAGTGCCTTACAAAGGCCCTCTTACAACATGCCAATCTGGTTCCCCAGACCCCAGATGGAAAACAAATCCTATGACCAACTTCTTCTTCCATAATTTCCCTGATATTAGATCTAAACTTAAACATCTAGAGAAAGGATCCCTGACTCCAAGGGCAGAAATCTTAAACATGGCTTTCAAGGTGTCCCATGGGAGAGATGAAAAGGCCTAAAGCCAAAAAATACCTGATGCTCCCTAAGGCGTTTTGAGCAGCGATAGCAGCTTTCCAGGCTCCCACAGCCTGAGAACCCCCAAGTCCCTATTTCAAATGCAGTCAGAGAGGTTTAGGTCTGGAACCTATCCAAACCTCCACAAACCATTCCAACCATGCCCACAATGTCATCAAGAGGGCCATTGGGCCATTGACTATCCTCATATCCTTTATGGCATGAGGACTTCAAGCCCAAATCACCTTCCAGTTGACCTCCTAGGTCTGGCCATGGATGTCTGAGGGGGCCTGGGCCCTCTCTGACAGGGAGTTTTTGTTAGCCATCACAGTATCAGGACAATCCATTTCCTTCCTCTGGATGTTGAGGTCACTTTTTAGTCCTGATGGAGTTTTGGGGACCCACCTCTCCTCATTCCTCTATGGTCAGAGTAGAAGGATAGCTTTACCAGCTTCACCAAAACCCACCACTTAGTTGTATTTTTAGGGGTATTTCCCTTATCCCACATTTCTAGTGGTAACAACCTGTCCCATCCCCTTGCTGAGAAGGGATCTACTAACTAAAGTAGGAGCCTCTATTTCTTTTGCTCCTCCCAACCACTTGACCCCCAACTTGCCAGCCATCCCTCTAGGGAGTTAGATTAATTTAGATTTAGTAAATATATGATACAGTCTCTTAATTCGGGGCATGATGATCAACTTGGCTGTGAGCAATTTAGCTTATCAGCTTGTGGAAAAACAAGGATGAAGTCAGGTGAAAACAGGAAACAAACAGGAGACTTAATGGACTGAAAAACAAGGTTGAAGCCAGGAAAAACAGGAAAGACTTAATGGACTAAGAAACAAAGTATTTGACCTGGCATTGCTTTCAGCTGCTAAGTGGGCAGAGCCCAATTTAAGCTGAAACAGAGTACCCCCTATTTAAGGACAGTGCATGGAGCTCCCCCCAAAAAGAGGGCCCCAATGCTAGAAAGCTCCAAGAGTACTGATGAAAAAAGTGCTGGCCATCAGTTGATGGCCAGATCTCCCTGAGGCAGAAAGAAGCTGGTGAGCACAGAAAGCCTCCACAAGACAGCAAAAGGCCAAGGACTAAACCCTGTGCCTTAAGTCTATTTAAGGTAAGACTGTGATAGCCAACTTACCCTGACAAATCTACATATGAGACATTCCAGAAAAAGACTGCCAAGTACTTTAAAGGGTCTACTACAGAAACTGTGTTCCTGGTGACTGAGGACCTGCCCCAGAGACTGTATCCTTCTAAAAGGTTAGGAAAATAGTTATCAATAGGATTAGTGGTTAGGTTAAAGGGGTTGTAGGAATTAGTAGGGTTAATAGTTAAGAAATTGTTGGTTTTGTTATAATTGAATATTGTTAATAAATAAATACTTAATAATAATTTAAAAGCTCAGTTACACATCCCCCCTCCTCCTTTCCCTCCAAATCATACAATATGACACACCTTTCCCCTTACCAGCTTCCCAGGTGTATCCCTGGGTATAGAACACCTCAAATCCCTCTATAGCCAAACATCATTACTCTCTCACTCAATTACCAAAACAAACAAACAAACAAACAAAAAACCAGCAACAACAAGAAAAACCCAAAAATCAAACCAACCAACCAACAAACAAAACCCTTTCACTTCCATCAGAGCAAAGGTGAGTTGTAACCTACCTGATTCTGGTCATTTAGAAAGTTTTGTCTGTTTTCTGTGTACAGATTGGTCTGTGTTTTCTGCTGTATCCATAAGTGTCACCGTAAGCATGGAAGCTAAGGAAAAATTTCAGTCTCAGTTAAATATTTGAATAAATAGTGGTTATTGCATGCTTTGTTTCTGACTGGTCTTTTTTTGAATGTCTGAGCTTTCTGTGTTCTATATTTATTGTTTTGGGTTTTTGTTTGTTTGTTTGCTTTTGTGTTTGCTTTCTGTGCCATTGCAAGCCACCAGCCACTACTACTAACACTGCTGGCTATGGCTGCTCTGATACCCAGAGCTCAGAATTTATCTGTGGGCTTTCTGGTCACTGTATTCAGCTTACAAAAGATAGGACTTAAAAACAATGCTTGTTTTATAAGGTATTAAAGCCACATCCCCATGCATTCATTTACAAGAATGTACCTTGCTCCTTTTTCCTAATCTCTGATTGATTATCAATAATAAAGAAAATAGGGGATGGAGTGGGGATGTAAGCCCCTTGAAGCACACCACTACCAGGCTCCTTTCCGGAGGACCTAAAACCACCAGATTCCACCCACAGAACACTCCAACTGCTCTAAGGGATGGACCCAGCACCTGCCCTACAGAGTAAAAAGCCTAAACTCAGGATTTGAAATTCCACCAATCCCTGGGCTTACCTCAAGATCTGGACTTGATTTCCCACCAATCCCCATCCTACAAATCTCCACCTTGCAAAACTCTACCCCTAACACAAGAAATCTATATAAAGCCTGTCTTTTGCTCAGTTCTCTGCTGCTTCTCTCCAAGCAGAGGCTGCAGCCCTCCTGGATTCTTCCCTCCCAATAAATCCCATGTGTGAGGTTTGTTATGTAGTGTGAGTTTCTGATATTCCTTGTCGCTTGACTGTCAAGATAATTTTTTCTTTAGAACTATAACACTTACAAAGGGGAAACAAAGTTTACTTTGGTTCACAATTTGAGGAGATAACGTCAATCACGGTGAGGAAAGTGGGTGGCAGCTGATCATATTGTACATACAGTCAGGAAAGCATAGAGGTGAGTGTTCATGCTCAGTTTGTCTTCCTTTTATTCAGCCGTGAATCACACACAGCCAATGAGATGTTGCTCAGTTAAGCTTTTCTGGAATTATCTTTAAAGAAATACTCTCATCTTTGTTTCCATGATGATCTAAATCTCGTCAGATTGACAGTAAAAGTTAATCATCACACTATACATTGCCTATTTTGTGCCAGTACCATTCTGCTTTTGTTACTGGTGCTCTATAGCATAGTTTTCCAGATATTTAATAACTGTAGCATCATTCTTATTCTCTTATGGAATGCTTTTGCTATTCATGATTTTAAGTGTACATTGGGGATTTATTTTCTAGTTATGGGAAGAATATAATTAAAATATTGCTGGAGATTAGTGATTACATTGAATCTGTAGATTAATTAAGGAACAGTCAATTATACATTATTGATTCTGCCAGTTCTTGAGCAAGTGAGGTCTTCAATCTTCTAGTGTCTTTTCTTATTTCTTTCTTTGGTGCATTAAAGTTTTAATTATAGTGGTTTTTTAGCTTCATAGTAAGAAATATCCTTTTATATTTTATATTTTAGGCTATTTGGAATGGTAGTTTTCGAAGATCAATGACTAGATATCAATCCCAAAATGCATATAGTGTAATGAGAAAACTGACTCTTGAAAGTTTTCCTTTTACATCCATGCCTATCTCATGATGCACCAGAACACACACACACACACACACACACACACACACACACACACACACACACAC
>CAJQZJ010014563.1:5747832-5772043 GCA_907164525.1 Lophiomys imhausi | reverse complement strand
CACACACACACACACACACACACACACACACACACACACACACACACTATTAAAGGTGAAAACAGGATAATGAAGTCACTACTATTGTTGTATCAGAACTTTTCAGACTTTCATGCTCTTTAGTGTTTGTCTTGTGAAACTGATAACACAATAGTAAATGGGAAATGTTCAGTTATATCTTCTTAAATTCTTCCTTAATTCCAAGTATTTGCCTTCTATTTTTATTCTGCCTAATTTTAATTTGAAGTCTATTTATTAGATATCAGAATAGCTATGCTTGTCTTTCTCCTGCTTACCTTGACTTAATAGATTGAAAACTGTCCTTTACCTTTTGATCTGGGGGTGCCTTTGACAGTGAGAGTGTTTCTTGGAGGTGGCAGATGGATGGATCTTTTCTTATGAAATCTATCAGTCCCTGTTGGAGAGTTGAGGTTATTTAAACTTAAGATAATTCTTAAAAGATATTTATTAATATACAAAGATCAATACCGATGTAATCCAATACAATCTTATTTTTGCACAATAAACAATGGTCAATACCACTTTAGCCAAATAAACTACTAATTTTGTATCAATATACAAAGGTATAAGGGCATATTCAATAATCTGCCCCTTCTTCTTGGACCTTCCTGTGCTATGTCTATATCTCATTTTTCTCAAGCCCTTGCACTCCTACATAAGAGAGGAAGAAGGATACAGAAAAGGAAACGTAGGAATTCCCTGGGGCTAACCTCCAAAACCCATTAAGACAGGACCATTTATCAGCTTGTAGTCTCTTCCCCTACATATCAGAGTTTTCAGTTATCCTTCAAATAACCTAAAAGAAGGGCAGAGAAACACCTTCCCCATCCACTGGGCATGGGACGTCGCTCTCTTAAAGTGACTTCCTGCTGATTTGGGTCGTAGTAGACCTGTTTGGGGACCGAACCCAAATGGAAAAAATGATTAAAAATGTTAGTACACTCCTTTTATGTTCAGTCCTTTTGTTCTCAGCTGTTTAGATGACCTAAGGGGTTTATAGGCAGAAGCTGATCTTGCAGGCTTCACTGAGGTTCCTGCCAGGGTATTGTGTAGAGCTGAGCGGTCCCAGTGACATTGGATTGCTGTGGTGGTTGCAGGCGGCCACAATGGTATTGACCCTTGCATATGGACGTAATATTAAGATTATATTGGGCTACATAGGCATTGATCTTGGTATATATATATTTTTTTAATAAGTACTTTATTTTTTTTTCAAGTTACATCTCAGTCGCAAACCCTTCCCTATTCCCCCTTCTTGTCCCACCCTTCCACCCTCTTCCCCCCCCAACAGCTTCTCTTTTCATTCCAACAAATGGTTCTTTCTCTTATAACAGTAAACTCTATACAAAACAGCAGAATTAAATATGCCACATTTATGAGAGTTAAATGGCCCGGTGTACCTTCCCAATGTCCAGTTCATACATATTTGGCCCCTGACTTTAACCTTCTACCTTCTAACCATCTCCATGAGTTTAAAGTTCTATAACTGACTTAGTTTTCATACTAACTTGCATCACTATTATAACCATCTTCTTAGATCTAGAACGCCCTCTTGATTCCTAAACAACTCAAAATTTAGCTATGAGACTCAAGCTGTCTATTCTTCAACCACCTCAGAGAGCTGAGAAGGATAAATATATCTGATTGTATAGGAAGTGCAGGGCCTGCAGCTTCCAATACTAAGAAATGACAAAGGCTGAAGACTGATGCTGGAATGTATGGAGAGAAAATGGGAACTGTCCAGGTAGTCACTGGTTTGATCTTGGTATATTGATACATAATTAAGAGTATATTTAACCACAATTGAATAGATCTTTGTATATTGATACAAATTTAAAGATAATGCTTCCTAATGGTATCATACCTAGAGATACTTAAAAATAAAATGTGAAGCTCTGACCTCTTGATACCAACCATCTAAAATGGTCTAGGATAATTAAAACAAACTCTTAGTCATGCAAACATGTCACTTTGTTAGCTACTATGACGGTCTATCACAGATATTCTCTAAACTACCCAGTAATCAAGTTGCTAAGAGACAAGCAATATTTGCTTATCTAAATACAAGAGATGGATAGGGCATCTTCAAAAACCCCAAGAGATCTGCAGAATATGGCATTCAAAGATGTTATCTTAAATCAAAATTATTTTTTTTGATATCGAGACATATCAGCGCCTGACAGCACCCCCTATTCTACTCCAAGTAGAAGATAAGCATCAAAGAACCTCCACTGTAAGATGGTTGAATTAGTGGCAAGCCTTTCCCTTGGCATGAAAAAACCCCTTGCACCAACTGCAGACAGACTGCTGTCCAAAAAGGACAAAACTTGGTAGCAGGGAAGTCGACAGCCTAACTCTGCCAAGACAGGGTAGGTAAGTCCTTCATAATCCCTGCTCTACAACAAATGTCTGTCAGAGAAACAGGACCCAAAGGCTGAAGATTGATGCTGGAATGTATGGAGAGAAAATGGGAACTGTCCAGGCAGTCATTGGTATGTTCTTTCTTAGTTTTGGAAGCTGCAGACCCTGCACTTCCTATATAATCAAATATATTTATCCCTCTCAGGTCTCTGAGGTGGTTGAAGAATAGACAGCTAGAGTCTCATAGTTAAATTTTGAATTGTTTAGGAATCAAGAGGGTGTTATAGATCTAAGAAGATACTCTTAAAAGTGTGTTGCAAGATAGTATGAATGTTGAGTCACATATAGACCTTTAAACTCATGGAGTTGGTTAGATAGTAGAATGTTAAAATCAGGGGCCAAATATGTATAAACTGGACATTGGGAAGGTATACTGGGCCATTTAACTCTCATAAATGTGGCATATTTATATCTATTGTTTTGTATAATACTTACTGTTATAAGAGAAGGAACCATCTGTTGGACTGAAAGGGGAAACTTCTGGGGGGAAGAGGGTGGAAGGACGGGATAGGAAGGGGGAATAGGGAGGGGATTGTTACTGAGATGTAACTTGAAGAAAAAAAATAAAGTATTAAAAAAAAGATATTTATTAATTCCTGTTTTTTAATCATTGTTTTCTGGTTTTCTTTCTTTTTTAAAAAAATTATTTATTTATTGCTTTAGGTTATATCTCCATCATAGTGTTCTCTTTGGACCCTTCCCAGTCCCACCCTCCCACCTTCTACCCCTTAACCCTTCTATCCCACTCCTTTGGAGTGGAGTGTCTCTACATAACAGTCCCCCGCCCCAGTTCAGCCATAATGTGAGGGCCAAGGGCCTCCTCATACACTCCGGCCTACAAGGCAGCACCATTAGGGCAAAGTGTCTTATTGACAGGAAGAAAAAGTCTATGTTCCTTTTCCCTTTGGTGCATTGGTTGTAGTATAGATATCCTGTACTACATAGCTAAAATCCGACTATAAGTAAATAGATGCCATGTGCATCCTTCTGAGTCTGGGTTAGCTCACTCAAAATGAGCTTTTCTAGTTCCATCCATTTGGCTGCAAATTGCAAAGTGTCCTTGTTTCTGATAGCTGAGTAGTATTCCATTGTATAGATGAACCATAGTTTTTTTTTTTTTTATCCATTCTTCAGTTGAGGGACATATGGGTTGTTTACAGTTTCTACCTATTACAAATAAGGCGGCTATGAACATAGATGAGGAAACTTCCTTGTGATTCAGTGAGGAGTCATTTGGATGTATACCTAGAAGTGATATGGCTGGGTCCCAAGGCAAAGCTATACCAACTTTTCTAAGATATCGCCAGACTGACCTCCATAGTGGTTGAACAAGCCTGCACTCCCACCAGCAATGAAGGAGGTTCCCCTTTTTCCACACCCTTGCCAGCATGTGGTGTCACTTGAACTTTTGATCTTGGCCATTCTGACAGGTGTGAGATGGAATCTTAGAGTTGTCTTGAGTTATATTTCTCTGATGAATGAGGATGCTGAGCATTTCTTCAAGTGTCTCTCAGCCTTTAGGAATTCCTCCTTTGTGAATTCTCTGTTTACCTCTTTTCCCCATTTTTTCATTGGATTATTTGGTTTCTTGGCATTTAGTTTCTTGAGTTCTTTGTAAATTTTGGATATTAGCCCTTTGTCAGATGTGAGGTTGGTGAAGATTTTTTCCCAATCTATAGGCTGCTGTTTTGTTTAAATGACAGTGTCTTTTGCCTTATAGAAGCTTTTCAGTTTCACAAGATTGAATTAATTGATTGTTGGTCTCACGTCCTGAGCTGTTGGTGTTCTGTTCAGGAAGCTGTCACCTGTGCCAATGATTTCGAGGGTTTTTCCCACTTTCTCTTCTAGTAGATTTAGTGTGACCGAGCTGTTGTTAAGGTCTTTCATCCACTTGGACTTTAGTTTTGTACAAGGTGATAAGTATGTGTCTAATTTCATTCTTTTACAAATGGACATTCAGTTGGACCAGCACCATTTGTTGAAGATGCTGTCTTTTTCCATGTGCAGTTTTGGCTTCTTGTCAAACATTAGGTGGCCA
Source organism: Lophiomys imhausi (assembly GCA_907164525.1). NCBI lineage: Eukaryota > Metazoa > Chordata > Mammalia > Rodentia > Muridae > Lophiomys > Lophiomys imhausi. The sequence goes on along the minus strand of CAJQZJ010014563.1, from coordinate 5,767,563 downwards.
TAGGTGTGTGGGTCCATTTCTGGATCTTCATATAGATTCCATTGATCGACTGGTCTGTTTCTATACCAGTACCATGCTGTTTTTATTACTATTGCTCTGTAGTACATCTTGAAATATTAGTTGGTGATACCTCCAGACGTTTTTTTATTGTACAGGATTGATTTAGCTATTCTAGATTTTTTGTTGTTCCATATGAAATTGAGAATAGCTTTTTCCAGGTCTATAAAGAATTGTGTTGGTACTTTGATGGGAATTGCATTGAATCTGTATATTGCTTTTGGAAGGATGGCCATTGTTTATGTTGTTGATCCTACCTATCCATGATCATGGGAGATCTTTCCATCTTCTGGTGGCCTCTTCAATTTCCTTCTTCAAGGGCTTGAAGTTCTTGTTGTACAGGTCCTTTACTTGCTTGGTTAGAGTTAACCCCAGGTATTTTATATTGTTTGTGGCTATTGTGAAGGGAGTTGTTTCCCTAATTTCTTTGTCAGCCCATTTATTTGTTGTATAGAGAAGGGCTTCTGATTTTTTAAATTAATTTTGTATCCAGCCACCTTGCTAAAGGTGTTTATCAGCTGTAAGAGTTCTCTGGTGGAATTTTTGGGGTTGCTTATGTATACTATCATATCGTCTACAAATAGTGATAATTTGATTTCCTCATTTACAATTTGTATCCCCTTGATCTCCTTTAGTTGTCTTATTGCTCTAGCAAGAACTTCAAGTACTATATTGAAGAGATATGGAAAAAGTGGGCATCCTTGTCTTGTCCCTGAGTTTAGAGGAAATACTTTACGTTTCTCTCTATTAACTTTGATGTTTGCTATTGGCTTGCTGTATATTGCCTTTATTATTTCCAGTTTTGGTCCTTGTATGCCCTTTCTCTCCAGAACTTTTAGTATGAAAGGTGTTGGATTTTGCTAAATGTTTTTTCTGCATCTAGCAAGATAATCATGTGTTTTTTTTATTTCATCCTGTTTAAATGGTGAATTATGTTGGTGGATTTTCATTTTTTGAACCATCCCTACATTCCTGGCATGAAGCCTACTTGATCATGGTGTATGATACTTTGGATGTTTCTTGGATTCAGTTTGCTAGTATTTTATTAACTATTTTTGCATCTACGTTCATGAGGGAAATTGGTCTGAAGTTCTCTTTCTTTGTTGGTCTTTGTGTGGTTTAGGAATCAGGGTAACTGTGGCCTCATAGAATGAGTTTGGCAGTGTTCTTTCTGATTCTATTTTGTGAAAGAGTTTGAAAAGTATTAGTATTAGCTCTTCTTTGAAGGTCTGATAGAATTCTGTGCTGCAACCATCTGGCCCTGGGCTATCTTTTTGTTGGGAGATTTTCAATGACTATTTTTATTTCCCTAGAGCTTATAGGGCTGTTTATCCTGTTAATATGATCTTGATTTAGCTTCGGTAAGTGGAATCTATCAAGAAAATTGTCCATTTCACTTAAGTTTTCATATTTGGTGGAGTATAGATTTTTAAAGTAGGATCTAAATATTCTCTGGATTTCCTCAATGTCTGTTGTTATTTCTCCATTTTCATTTCTGATTTTGTTGATTTGTTCCCCCCCCCTCTTTCTTTTAGTTAATTTGGCTAAGGGTTTTTCTATTATGTTTTCTCGAAGAACCAACTCTTGGTTTCAATGATTCTTTTTGTTTCTAAGTTGTTGATTTCAGCCCTAAGTTTGATGATTTCTTGCCTTCTGCTCCTCTTGGGAGTGTTTGCTTCTTCTTTTTTTTTTTTTGCTGTTAATTTGCTAATATACGCTGTCACAATTTTCTTTTTGAAGGCACTTAGTGCTATGAACTTCCTTGTAGAACAGCTTTCATTGTGTCCCATAGGTTTGGGTATGTTGTGTCTTCATTTTTGTTGGATTTTAAGAAGTCTTTGATTTCCTTCTTTATTTCTCCCCTGACTCAGTAGCCATCAAGTAAAGAGTTGTTCAATTTCCATGTGTGTGTAGGCTTTCTGTTGATTCTGTTGCTATCGAAGTCCAGCTTTATTCCATGGTGGTCTGATAAGATACAAGGGGTTATTTCAATTTTCTTGTATCAGTTGAGGCCATCTTTGTGTCCGACTATATGGTCGATTTTGGAGAAGGTTCCGTGAGGTGCTGAGAAGAAGGTGTATGCTTTGGGTTTGGGTGAAAAGTTCTGTAGATATCTGTTAGGTCCATTTGGTTCAAGAGCTCTGTTAGACTCATTATTTCTCTGTTTGGTTTCTGTCTTGATGATCTGTCCATTGTTGTGAGTGGGGTGTTGAAGTCTCGCACTAGTAATGTGTGGGGATTGATGTGCAATTTAAGTGTTAGGAGAGTTTTTGTTTTTGTTTTTTGAAATGTAGGTGCCTTTGTATTTGGGGGACAAATGTTCAATATTGATATGTCCTCTTGATGAATATTTCCTTTAATGAGTATGTAATGCCCTTCTCTGTTTTTTTTTTATTAACTTCAGTTGGAAGTCTATTTTGCTTGATATTAAGATGGCTACTCCAGCTTGCTTCCTGGGTCCATTTTCTTGGAAAACCTTTTTCCAACCCTGTACTCTAAGATAGTGTCTATCTTTATTAGTAAGATGTGTTTCTTGTAAGCAGCAAAATGATGGGTCTTTTTTATGGATCCAATCTGCAAGCCTGTGTCTTTTTATGGCGGAGTTGAGTCCATTGATGTTTATGGATATTAGTGACCAGAGGTTGTTCTTTCCCATTATTTTGGTACAGGTAATGGTCCTGTGTTTCTTTTGGTTTAGTTGCCATGGAGTTTTCTGTTTCCTCTGTTTTCTTGGGTCTAGTTATCTTCTCTGGGTTTGAATTTTCCTTCTGGGATCTTCTGTAGGGCTGGATTTGTGGGTAGATATTGTTTGAATTTGATTTTGTCACGGAATACCTTGTTTTCTCCATCTATGTTGATAAAGAGTTTTGCTGGGTATAGTAGTCTGGCTGGGCACCTATGTTCTCTCAGGGCTTGTAGGACATCTGTCCAGGCCCTTCTAATAGCTTTTAGAGTTTCTGAGGAGAAGTCAGGTGTAACTTTGATGGGTCTGCCATTATCTGTTACTTGACCTTTTTCTCTTATGGCTTTTAATATTCTTTTTGTTCTTTACATTTAGAGTTTCAATTATTATGTGGCAAGGGGAGTTTCTTTTCTGATCTAATCTGTTTGGTGTTCTGTAAGCCTCTTGTAATTTTATTGGTATCTCTTTCTTTAGGTTTGGGAAGTTTTCTTCTATGATTTTGTTGAATATGTTTCCTGGACCTTGGAGTCAGGAGTCTTCTCTTTCCTCTATGCCTATAATTCTCAGGTTCCATCTTTTCATTGAGTCCTTGATTTCTTGGATGTTATGGGTGAGGACTTTTTAGCTTTTTCATTTTCTTTGGATGTTGTACTGATTTCTTCCATTTAATCTTCCATGCCTGAGATTCTGTCTTCCATCTCTTGTATTCTATTTTTGATACTCAAGCCTATAGTTCCTGTTGTCTCCCCTTGATTCTCCATTTCCACTCTTAACTCTGTGTTTTCTTTATTACTTCCATTTCCAGTTTCATGCCTTGAAAGTTTTTATTTGTTTTGTATATTTCCTGCTCCAATTTGCTTGTCTTTGCCTGGAAATCTTTCATCTCTTTTAAATCTTTCATTACCTTATTTCTTTCCTGTTCAATTTGAGCCACTTTGGATTGGAGCTCTCTAATGGTATTATCCGTTGCTTTCTCTTGTAAAATTGTGGACTCTTTGAATTCCTTCATAGATTTAAATTCTTCTTGAAAGGACTCTATCACTTTCCAGACTGTAGAGTTGTCATCGTTTTCATGTGTTTCAGGTGTGGTGAAGTGGTCAAGGCTTGCTGTACTAGCATCGCTGCATTTTGTTGGGGTCATAATTCCCTGGCTTTTATTGATTCTGCTTTTTTGCTGTCCTTTTGCCATTTGGTTGTTCTTAGCTCTTTGTTCCTGTTGTCTTCTGGGTTTGGAGCCAAATGGGGCGCTTTGGTGTAGCAGCCGTATTGCTTGGTGATCTGTCGCTTTCCACTGGCTGGAGTGGCCTTATGTGGAGGTTCTCAGTGTGTCTCAGCACTCACCCCTTCCTGTATTTTCCCAACTGGGGACTCAGGTGAGGGGTTGTGATGGTGATGTGTTCCTGTAGGTTACTGGGATCCAACTGGTCTTTGTATAGATGACAGTGAAGGTTGGCAGGCCTCAGGCTTTTGGGTGGGGTTGTAGTTCCCCTGCAACTTACGTGTTGGACCATGTTTGTGGTCCTCCCCAGCTGCCCACAGGGGCTTCTCAGGGTCAATGTGCATCTAATAGCTAGAAGCACTGTGAGCTGGTGCAGCCTACTCCCAGGCAATGAGGAATGGCCCGGGATTGTTTCACTGCTCACAAGTAAGAGCTCTCTATGTTGCATGCTGACTTTTCAGCCTGCAGTGGCTCTGGTGGTATGGTCCTGTGTGTCCAGGCACAGATTCTGAGGACTCTGGAGGTCCCATGTTTGGGGGTTGAGACTGCCCATTGGAGTCTTGAAAGTACCTGGCTCCACGCCCTTAAGGTGAGTCACTCAGCAGTGTCTCCCAGGTTGAAAACTCACTGATCCAGGGGTGGAGCTATATATGCTTAAGCTCTAGTGTCCCACCAAGGAAGGGCCAGCACTAGCAAAAGACTCTCATAATAATAAACCCACAATTTGCCCAGGGTTTGGATCCTGTGTAGGGCAAATCGGCCTTCCAACCCTGCAACCTTTTCTACCACTGTCACACTTCCACCTATGTGTGTATGAAGCTGGCTTTGGATCCTGGCAAGTGGGGCCACTGTCTTCCAAGTTCTGGTACACAGTAGTTGAGCTGCTGCGTAACCTGCAGCTGGAAGAGTATCCTGCTGCTCAATCCCTCTGCAGCATTTTTTTCCAATGACTATAAATCCAATAGAGGGGCCTGTATGTATGTCCAAAACCCCTTTTGGGGAGCACAAATATGCCTGTGATTTCCAAATGCAGCTGTGTACCCGCTGGCCACTAGACTGATGCATTGTGGAACCATCAGCTTCTGTGCACCCCGCTGCTGTGGCACGCTGCTAAGAGTGATGGCACTCCCATGGGTCCACAACCTTTTGCTAAATAGTCGGAATGCCTGCATTGGATCTGGGGACCCAGTAGGCTGGTGAGTAACCCTGTGTGGGGTTCGAATCTGCTGGCTGGGTATTAGAGTATATCTTACCTGGCATCTCTCCTGGTGGGGGTTTCAAACTCCTGGATTCAGAGGCTTCAGTGCATGTCCAAGAGAGGGGAGGAGAGTCCTGCCCAGGGACTTTTAATGGTCCCTGGGTAGCTGGGTGAAACCCGGGGGGATCGAGTCACTCAGATTATTGCACAGCGTCTTATAACTCTGTGGCTTTATGGCTGTTTTCCCCAAGTTCAAAATGTGTCTGAGTGTGCTGCCACCATCTTGGATCCCCTCTGGTTTTCTTAAATTAGTGTTTGTTCTCCCCGCTATTCCCGTCTTAGTTTTTCTACCTTTTCAGGTTGTTTTCAAAAATTGCCTCATTTATTTTATTTTCTCCTTTCTTTCTTTCTATCTTTCTTTCATGTGTATAGACAATAAACTTGGGTAAGTATGTTCTCTCTCTTCACTTGTGGTGCTTAGAAATCCAATCAAGGCATCAGGATTAGTGGCACTTACCTTTCCCCATTGAGCTATCTCTCTGGATTTCTAATAATGATATTTAAAAATCCACAATAAAAATATGATTAACAATCAATAAATGGGACCTCATGAAACTGAAAAGCTTCTGTAAGGCAAAAGACACTGTCATTTGAACAAAACGGCTGCCTACACATTGGGAAAAAAATCCTCACCAATCCCAACTCTGACAGAGGGCTAATATCCAAATTTACAAAGAACTCAAGAAAATAAATGCCAAGAAACCAAATAATCCAATCAAAAAAAATGGGAAACAGTGCTGAACAGAGAATTCACAAAGGAGAAATCCCTAATGGCTAAGAGACAGTGAAGAAATGCTCAGCATCCTTAATCATCAGAGAAATGAAACTGAAGATGACTCTGAGATTCCATCTCACACCTGTCAGAATGGCTATGATCAAAAGCTCAAATGACAGCACATGCTGGCAAGGGTGTGGAGAAAGGGGAACACTCCTCCATTGCTGGTGGAAATGCAAGCTGGTACAATCACTGTGGAAATCAGTCTGGCGATATCTTAGAAAACTTAGAATAGCTCTTCCTCAAGAGCCAGCCAGTTTCTAGCTATTGCAAATAGGATGCTATGAACATAGATGAGGAAACTTCCTTGTGATTTGGTGAGGAATCATTTGGAGTATACCCAGAAGTGGTATGTCTGGGTCCTGAGGCAGAGCTATTCCAAGTTTTCTAAAGAAACTGGAAACAACCCAGATGTCCCTCAACTGAAGAATGGATTAAAAAACTGTGGTATATCTATCTACACAATGGAATACTACTCAGCCATCAGAAACAACGAAATCATGCCATTTGCAGCCTAATGGATGGAACTAGAGAAGCTCATCCTGAGTGAGCTAACCTAGATTCAGAAGGATGCACATGGCATCTATTTATTATAATCGGATTTTAGCCATACAGTACAGGATAACTATGCTACAACCAATGAAGCAAAGGGAATATGAACATAGAATTTTTTTTCTCAATGAGAAACTGTGCCCTAGTGATTCTTCCTTGAAGGCCCCTAGTGTATGAGGAGGCTCTTGGCCCTCATATGACTGCTGAACTGAGGCAGGGGACTGTTATGTAGGGATACTCCACTCCAGAGGAGTGGGATGGAAGGGTTATGGGGTAGAGGGTGGGAGAGCAGGACTAGGAGGGGTGGAAAGAGGGTACTGTGATGGAGATGTACCCTGAAGTAATAAATAAGTATTAAAAAAATAAAGACGCAGCATACCACTTCTGGGTATACATCCAAATGATTCCTCACCAAACCACAAAGACGTCTCCTCATCTATGTTCATAGCAGCTTTATTTGTAATATCTAGAAACTGGAAACACTCCAGATATCCTTCAACTGAGGAATGGATTAAAAAAACTGCAGTACATCTACACAATGGAATACCACTCAGCTATCAGAAACAATGAAATCCTGCAATTTGCAGCCAAATGGATGGGACTAGAGAAGCTCATCCTGAGTGAGCTAAAGCAGACTCAGAAGGGTGCACATGGCATCTATTCACTTATAGTCGGATTTTAGCCATATAGTACAGGGTAACGATGCTATAATGAATGCACCAGAGGGAACATGAACATAGACATTTTTGCTGTCAGTGAGACACTTTGCCCTAGTGGTGCTGCCTTGTAGGCCCCCAGTGTATGAGGAGGCTCTTGGCCCTCATATGACTGCTGAACTGGGGTGGGGGACCATTAGGTAGGGACACTTCACTCCAGAGGAGTGGGATGGAAGGGATAGGGGGTAGATGATGGGAGGGCAGGACTGAGAGAGGTGGAAAGACGGCACCATGATGGAGATGTAACCTGAAGTAATACATATTTTTAAAAATATCCCTATTTTATCATATAATGATCCTTAATCATATTTAATTTAATAAATCTCTTATTATTCTCTCTTCTTTCTATTCTTTCTCCCCTTTGTCCTTATCTTCCATTAAAAATAACTTCTCTTCTGCTTCCATGCTTTTCTCCCATCTCAAGAATCCTTATGAGAGCAAATAAAATAGTCTATGGAGTTATCACTTAGGATGATCTAATGTCATGCACCTTGGAAGCTTTACAGGTTGATAGTGCTTAGTATTTGTAGAGGAGAGAAATCAATGCAAAATTATAGGCACAATAAACCATAAAACATAATTTGTCAATAAACATAAACTATAAATTTACTACTATGAAGATGTTTACACATGAAAACTATAATGTGTATCTATATGTTTAATTTTATTTTTTCAATTATGTGTTTCAAATTTTTAATGTGCGCATTAATTATTTTATGCCAAAATGGACTCTTACCCTATAATCTTTCAGGTCCCTCTTACACTGTAGTTCATGGACTGATAATCTACTGAAGCCTGAGAATTATGATGAGATAGCTGTACAGTTGTACCGATGTGAGGTTCAAGAAGAAGGTCGGTCACATTCCAATTTGTTGCAAGAAAAAATATCCTAAATAGAGAATTTATTTTTCCTAATATCAATTAACCTCATGGCTCTTTTATATATATTAACACTTCTCTTTTTAAATATAGAAAATAATAATTACCTGGCCTGTATGCCTGCAAACATAATGAATCCTTGTATTGAAATATTCATAAATGCCAAGAAACCAAATAATTCAATAAAAAAACGGGGAACAGAGAATTCACAAAGGCAGAATCCCTAATGGCTGAGAGACACTTGAAGAAATGCTCAACATCCTTAATCATCAGAGAAATGCAACTCAAGAGGACTCTGAGATTCCATCTCACACCTATCACAATGGCTAAGATCAAAAACTCAAATGACAGCACATACTGGTGAAGTTGTGGAGAAAGGGGATCTCTCCTCCATTGCTAGTGGGAGTGCAAGCTTGTACAACCACTATGGAAATCTGTCTGGTGATATCTTAGAAAACTTGGAATAGCTCTACCTCAAGACACAGCCATACCACTTTTGGGTATACATCCAAATGATTCCTCACCAAATCACAAGGAAGTTTCTTCATCTATGTTCCTAGCAGCCTTATTTGTAATAGCTAGAAACTGTAAACAACCCATATGTCCCTCAACTGAAGAATGGATAAAAAACAATGGAATACTACTCAGCTATCAGAAACAATGAAATTATGCAATTTGCAGCCAAATGGATGGAACTAGAAAAGCTCATTTTGAGTGAGCTAACCCAGACTCAGAAGGATGCAATGGCATCTATTCCCTTATAGGCGGATTTTAGCCAAATAGTACAGGATAACGATACTACAACCAACGCACCAAAGGGAAAAGGAACATAGACTTTTTCTTCCTGTCAATGAGACACTTTGCCCTAGTGGTGCTGCCTTGTAGGCCCCCAGTGTATGAGGAGGCTCTTGGCCCTTATATGACTGCTGAACTGGGGCGAGGGACTGTTATGTAGGGACACTCCACTCCAGAGGAGTGAGATGGAAGTGATAGGGAGTATAGGGTGGGATGTCGGGACTGGGAGGGATGGAAAGAGGACACTGTGGTGGAGATGTAAACTGAAGTAATAAATAAATATTAAGGAAAAAATAAATATTCATAAATGACAGCGTTTCAGAGATACAATATGGTACCCAATCAAAGAAAATCTTGTAAAATACCATTGATCATTTTTTTTTTCACTTGGAGACACAAATCTTTTGTTATATCTATTGGAGACCAATCAGTACAGACTAAAATAGCATTCAGTTCGGCAGAATCGGTGTAGTGATTATTCTTCATATTATAATGGTCTCTCCCCTCTATTTCTTTTGTCTTGCTTGCACGCTCCAGGAAACCAGTCTTCTTTCTGAATGGATGAGTGATTCTATTCATATTCATTGTTTGAACTCTTCATTTAGAAACTAACAGTCAATAGAGTTAATTTTAACGTTACTGAGAAGGCAGAAATGCAATATAGCAACACTGTTTACCAAATAATGGTTTTGTCTTTATCTGAAGTCTATATCATTAATCTATGCAACTATAATTTTCAAGGTTTCATCTTAATTTATTTATGTATTCATTCACTTATCTGTTCATTCTCTTACCCAACAAATATTTGTAGAAAATCCTAGAGAGTACCTATGGTTCCTCACTTGGCAAGCCATTGTATCTATCAGGACTGTAAAGAACAATTTGAAGATTGGTATGCACAGTTTCCTAGGTGCTTGAAGCATGATGTTTAACCAATTAAAGCCCCTGCTCTCATAGTACTTACTTTTCAGGTAGTATCAGGCAGTGAAAAATATCCTCATCCATTAAAATGAGTGGCATATATACCCATTATACACATTCAGTCATTAAATACATGCATACATATATAATTAGATTAAAGTTTGTTGTTAGGTTTGGTGGGTGGGCATGCTGATAAGTTTTTGTCAGCTTGACACAAATCAGATTCACCTGAGACTTGGTTGAGGGTTTTCTCCATTAAGTTGGCCAGTGGGCATATCATGGGAGAATTATCTTGATTAATGATTGATATGGAAGGACCTATCCCACTGTGAGTATTAGCATGCCTGGACTGTCCTGGTTATATAAGAAAGCAGGCCCAGCTGAGCATGATGGAGCACACCTTTAATCCCAGCTCTTGAGGGGAAGAGGCAGGCAGATCTCTGTGAGTTTGAGGCCAGCCTGGTCTAAAAAGTGAGTCCAAGACTTGCTAAATAGATAAATCCTGTCTTGAATAGCAAAAACAAAAACAAACAAACAAAAAACAGGCCCAGAAATCCATATGGAGTAAGTCAGTAAGCAACATTCTTTCAAGGTCCATGCTTCAGAGACAAGGACTTTGATAGGCTACAAGGATGGAGAAATAAACCAAAAACAAAACACAGTCTAGTACATAATGGTAGTTAAATCATATATTTGACTCTTTAAAAAAACAGTGTATTCAAAATAATGCCAGGAACAATATAACTATATGTATGCACATATCCAGAAATTCATAATTTTGTATATGTGTTTATATGCAAGTAGAATAAATGACAGTAATGATATAAGAACTATGAAGACATTAAAAGTATTCCCATCTTGGCATAGTGGTGCAAGTTTGTCAGCATGGCATTTGTAATCTTGATTGAGGGAGTTCACAAGTTCTGTGCCACATAGCAAATTTCAAGGCAACTTGAGTAAATCTGCCTCAAAATAGTTGCTGTAAGTAACTACAATGTTGATGAATGTGGAATATTGGTATATAATATAGAATATAATATGGTTGGTTATATAGAGCAAATTCAAGGACAATCATTCTCTGAAAGAATTGTAAAACCTATGTACTTAGAAAGGAGGAGTCTTTGATCCACTTGAACTTTAGTTTTATGCAGGATGATTGATGTGGAAATATTTGCATTCTTCTACCTGATAGACAAGAAAGAGGGGAATAGCCTTGAGTACACTTGCACAGGAGAGAAATTCCTGAACAGAGCACCAATCACACAGGTAATAAGACTGACAGTTAATAAACAGGACCTCATGAAACAGAAAAGCTTCTTAGCAAAGGGCATGTCAAAGGGACAAATCATCAGCCTACAGAATGGGAAAAGGTCTTCACCAACCCCACATCTGACAGAGGGCTGATATCCAAAATATATAAAAAAATTCAAGAAATTAGGCATCAACAAATCAAATAATACAATTTACAAATGGGGAACAGATCTAAACAAAGAATTCTCAACAAAGGAATTTGAAATGGCCAAGAAACACTAAAAGAAATGTTCAATGCTCATGGATAGGTAGAATCAACATAATAAAAATGGCCATCCTCCCAAAAGCAATATATAGATTCAATGCAATTCCTATCAAAATACCAAGACAATTCTTTATAGACCTGGAAAAAGCTATACTCAATTTCATATGGAACAACAAAAAAACCAGAAAAGCTAAATCAATCATGTACAATAAAAAAACATCTGGAGGTATCACCATCCCAGATTTCAAGATGTACTACAGAGCAATAGTAGTAAAAACAGCATGGTACTGGTATAGAAACAGACCAGTAGATCAATGGAATCGAATTGAAAACCCAGAAATGGACCCACACACTTATGGCCACCTAATTTTTGACAAAGAAGCCAAAACCACACAATGGAATAAGGACAGCATCTTCAACAAATGGTGCTGGTCCAACTGGATGTCCACTTGTAAAAGAATGAAATTAGACCCATACCTTGTACAAAACTTAAGTCCAATTGGATCAAAGATCTTAACATAAGCCTGTTCACACTAAATCTACTAATAGAAAAAGTTGGAAAAACCCTCAAACTCATTGGCACAGGTGACAACTTCCTGAACAGAACACCAACAGCTCAGAACCTGAGACCAACAATCAATAAATGGGACCTCATGAAACTGAAAAGCTTCTGTAAGGCAAAAGATACTGTCATTCAAACAAAACGGTAGCCGACAGACTGGGATAAAATATTCACCAACCCCACATTTGACAGAGTTATTTAAAAATAACTCAAGAAATTAAATGCCAAGAAACCAAATAATCCAATCAAAAAAATGGGAACAGAGCTAAATAGAGAATTCACAAAGTAGGAATCCCTAACGGCTGAGAGACACTTGAAAAAATGCTCAACATCTTTAATCATCAGATAAATGCAACTCAAGACGGCTCTGAGATTCCATCTCACACCTGTCAGAATGGCTAAGATCAAAAGCTCAAATGACAGAACATGCTGGTGATGGTGTGGAGAAAGGGGAACCCTCCTCCATTTCTGTTGGGAGTGCAGGCTTGTGCAACCACTATGGAGGTCAGTATGGTGATATTTTAGAAAACTTGGAATAGCTTTGCTTCAAGATCCAGCCATACCACTTTTGGGTGTACAATCAAATGACTCCTCATGGAATCATAAGAGAGTTTCCTCATCTTTGTTCATAGCAGCCTTATTTGTAATAGCTAGAAACTGGAAACAACCCAGATGTCCCTCAACTGAAGAATGGGTTAAAAAACTGTGGTACATCTACACAATGGAATATTACTCAGCTATCAGAAACAATGAAATTATCCAATTTGCAGCCAAATGGATGGAACTAGAGAAGCTCATCCTGAGTGAGCTAACCCAGACTCAGAAGGATGCACATGGCATCTATTTACTTATAGTAGGATTTTAGCTATATAGTACAGGATATCTATACTACAACCAATGCACCAAAGGGAACATGGACATAGACTTTTGTTTGTTTTTTAGTTTTCTCTCACTGGCTATGAGACACTTTTCACTGGTGGTACTGCCTTGTAGGTCCCCAGTGTATGAGGAGGCTCTTGGTCCTCATATGACTTCTGAACTGAGGTGAGGGACTGTTATGCAGGGACACTCCACTCCAGAGGAGTGGGATGGAAGGGTTAGGGGGTAGAGGGTGGGATGGTGGGGCTAGGAAGGGGGGAAAGAGGACAATATGATGGGGATGTAACCTGAAGCAACAAATACATAAATTTATTTATTAAAAAAAGAAATATTCGGGGCGGGCCAAGATGGCAGCGACCTACATTGACGCATTTTGAATGCGGGGGAAAAAAGAGCCATAAAAAATACAGAGTTATTGGGCACTGTGCAAAAACCAGAGGGGCTAGAACCCCCCCTCCCCCGGAACACTCACAGCTCCCAAGGGACTGTTAAAAGTCCCAGGGCAAGGCTCTCCCCATCTCTCACAGACACGGAAGCCACTAAACCCGGGATTCGGGAACTCCCATTTGGAGAGGCGCCTGGTAAGATCGATCCCAACTTACAGGAGGCAGAATCAGAGTCCACTTGGCCATAGATCGCTGGCCTATTGGGCTCCCCACACCTCAGGTAGAACTTATACCCACTTAAAAAACTTTGCGAGATAGTGGAAGGCTTAGCAAGGAACAAACAGGGGGCTCAGCGGGTGGTCTGCAGCCCCTCGTGAAGCTGAGGGCGGGAGGTTCCAAGAGAGCGCGGGAAGCTGGGAACACAAAGATGGGTGGGAGGGGCCGAATCCCGCCCTCTCACGGCAGGTCAACTGGAGAGAGAGAAAGGCGTGGGCGGGGCCAGGGATCCGTGCACCCACCGCTGAGCTGCTGGGGCGAGAGGACCACTCAGGCGACGGGAGGATCCGGGGCTTGTGGTACACACGGCCTAGCAGCCAGGGAGGGGGACCCGCGGCGGTGCAGACAGGAAGGGAATCAGGCACAGAGGCCAGCCCTGTGGCGAGAAACCTAGTGAGAAACCAGAAATCGGGACCATAGCTGTATTCTGGAAAATCCAGACATAGTAGGTGTGGAGCCAGACCCTGTCAGCCTCCGTGATGACAAACAAAGCCCACAGAATCTGTGCCTGGGCAAACAGGTCCACACCATCAGAACCATTACAGGCTGATAACTCAGAGTGCAACATAGAGAAGTCTGAATTGGGAGAAGTGAAACAATCCTGGTCCATTACTCACAACCTGGGAATAGGCTGCACCAGCTCACAGTGCCTCAGGCGATTAAAACCACAGTGACCCTGAAATCCCCCTGTAAGCAACGACAGATAGCCAAGTAACTCGTCCCCTGCACCAAATCATCCACTGTGGTTCCAAGCACAGAAAACAGACAGCTAAACGCATCCAATGGCCAAAGGTCAAAAAAAAAAATAGAAATCAAGTAAATATGACTCCAACAAAGCAGAATTATCCTAGCTCATCCAATTCGGATGACCACACACCAACAGAAACACATGAAAACGTTGACAATTCTGCATTATGGAAAGTGATAGAGTCCCTGCAAGAAGAACTTAAATCTATGAAGGAATTCAAAGAAGCCACAATTCTACAACTCAAAACAAGGAACAATACCATTAAAGAGCTCCAAGCCAAGGTGACAGAGCTTGAACAGGAAAAGGAAAAAGCAATGAAAGATTTTCAGACAAAAACAAGCAAGCTGGAGAAGGAAATGTACAAAAAGAACAAAACCATACAAGACATGAAAATAGAAATAGAAACAATAAAGAAAACACAGTCAAAATAGAAACAATAAAGAAAACACAGTCAGAGTTAAAAGAGGAAGTGCTGAACCAAGGGAAGAGAACAGGAACTACAGATGTGAGTATCAACAATAGGATGCAAGAGATGGAAGACAGGATCTCAGGCATGGAAGATTCAGTGGAAGAAATCAGTACAACATCCAGAGAAAATGAGAAGGCTAAAAAATCTCTCACCCACAACATCCAAGAAATCAAGGACTCAATGAAAAGACGGAACCTAAGAATTATAGGTATAGAGGAAAGAGAGGACTGCCGACTCCAAGGTCCAGGAAATATCTTCAACAAAATCATAGAGGAAAACTTCCCAAACCTGAAAAAAGAGATGCCAATAAAAATCCAAGAGGCTTACAGAACACCAAACAGATTAGATCAGAAAAGAAACTCCTCTCGCCACATAATAATTGAAACACCAAATGTACAGAACAAAGAAAGAATATTAAAAGCTGTAAGAGAAAAAGGTCAAGTCACATACAATGGCAGACCCATCAGAATTACACCTGACTTCTCCTCAGAAACGTTAAAAGCTAGAAGGGCCTGGTCAGATATAGTACAAGTCCTGAGAGATCATAGGGGTCCAGCCAGACTACTATACCCAGCAAAACTCTCTATCAACGTAGATGGAGAAAACAAGATATTCCATGACAAAATCAAATTTAAACAATATCTACCCACAAACCCAGCCCTACAGAAAATCCTAGAAGGAAAATCCCAACCCAGAGAAGAAAACTCCACCCAAGAAAACAAAGGGAATAGAAAACCCCTCAGGAACTAAACCAAAAGAGGCACAGGACCACCACCTACACCAAACTAATGGGAAATAACCCCAGGTCACTAATATCCATCAACATCAATGGACTCAACTCCCCAACAAAAAGACATAGGTTTACAGAGTGGATCCGCAAGCAAGATCCTTCCTTATGCTGTATACAAGAGACACATCTAACTACGAAAGATAGACACTGCCTCAGAGTAAAGGGCTGGGAAAAGGTTTTCCAAGCAAATGGACCCAGGAAGCAAGCTGGAGTAGCCATCCTAATATCAAACAAAACAGACTTCCAACTGAAGTTAATGAAGAAAGACAAAGAAGGGCACTATATACTCATTAAAGGGAATATTCATCAAGAGGAAATCTCAATACTGATCATCTATGCCCCAAAATACAAAGGCACCTACTTTCGTAAAAGAAACACTTCTAAAACTTAAAGCGCACGTTGATCACAACACATCAGTAGTGGGAGACTTCAACACCCCACTAACAACAATGGACAGATCATCAAGACAGAAGACAAACAGAGAAATATTGAGTCTAAGAGAGATCATGAAACAAATGGACCTAACAGATATCTACAGAACGTTTCACCCAAACACAAAGGAATACAACTTTTTCTCAGCACCCCACGGAACCTTCTCCAAAATCGAACACATAGTTGGTCACAAGAATAGTCTCAATAGATACAAGAAAATTGAAATAACACCTTGAATCTTATCAGACCACCACGGAATAAAGCTGGTCTTCAACAGCAAAAGAATCAACAGAAAGCCTACACAAACATGGAAATTGAACAGCTCTTACTGGACGACCACTGGGTCAGGGAAGAAATAAAGAAGGAAATCAAAGACTTCTTAAAGTCCAACGACAATGAAGACACAACATACCCAAACCTATGGGATTCATTGAAAGCTGTGCTACGCGGAAAGTTCATAGCACTAAGTGCTTTAAAAAAGAAAATTGTGACAGCTCATATTAGTGAACTAACAGCTAAGCTGGGTGAATTGGAAAAAAAAGAAACAACCACTCCCAAGAAGAGCAGAAGGCAGGAAATCATCAAACTTAGGGCTGAAATCAACAACTTAGAATCAAAAAGAACTATACAAAGAATCAATGAAACCAAGAGTTGATTCTTTGAGAAAATCAACAAAATAGACAGACCCCTAGCCAAACTAACTAAAAGGCAAAGGGAAAGGACAGAAATCAACAAAATCAGAAATGAAAAGGGAGAAAAAACAACAGACATTGAGGAGATCCAGAAAATATTCGGGCATTACTTTAAAAATCTATATTCCACAAAATTTGAAAACCTAAGCGAAATGGACAATTTCCTCGATAAATTCCACCTACCAAAACTAAATCAAAATCAGATTAACAGCTTAAACAGCCCAATAACACCCAAGGAAATAGAAACAGTCATTAATATTCTCCCAACCAAAAAAAGCCCAGGGCCAGATGGCTTTAGCACGGAATTCTACCGGACCTTCAAAGAGGAACTAACACCATTACTTTTCAAACTCTTCCACCACATAGAAACAGAAAGATCACTGCCAAACTCATTCTATGAGGCCACTGTCATTCTGATTCTTAAACCACACAACGACCCAACAAAGAAAGAGAACTTCAGACCAATCACCCTCATGAACATAGATGCAAAAATACTTAATAAAATACTAGCAAACCGAATTCAAGAACACATCAAAAGTATCATACACCATGATCAAGTAGGCTTCATCCCTGGAATGCAGGGATGGTACAATATACGAAAGTCTATCAATGTAATTCCCCACATAAACAAGATGAAAGAAAAAAAAACAAATGATAATCTCGCTAGATGCAGAAAAAGCATTTGACAAAATCCAACACCCCTTCGTGCTAAAAGTTCTGGAGAGAACGGGCATACAAGGACCATACCTAGAAATAATAAAGGCAATATACCTCAAGCCAGTAGCCAACATCAAATTAAATGGAGAGAAGCTTGAAGCATTTCCTCTAAACTCAGGGACAAGACAAGGATGTCCACTTTCACCATATCTCTTCAATATAGTACTTGAAGTCCTTGCTAGAGCAATAAGACAACTAAACGAGATCAAAGGTATAAAAATTGGAAATGAAGAAGTCAAATTATCCCTATTCGCAGATGATATGTTAGTATACATAAGCAACCTCAAAACTCCACCAAAGAACTCTTACAGCTGATAAACAACTTCAGCAAGGTGGCTGGATACAAAATTAACTCAAAAAAATCAGAAGCCCTTCTTTATACAAAAAACAAATATACCGAGAAAGAAATAAGGGAAACAACCCCTTTCACA
Organism: Lophiomys imhausi; assembly: GCA_907164525.1. Classification (NCBI taxonomy): domain Eukaryota; kingdom Metazoa; phylum Chordata; class Mammalia; order Rodentia; family Muridae; genus Lophiomys; species Lophiomys imhausi. Next base: position 5,749,810 of record CAJQZJ010014563.1, on the reverse strand, counting down.
ATAGTCACAAACAACATAAAATACCTGGGGGTAATTCTAACCAAGCATGTAATGGACCTATATAACAAGAACTTCAAGCCCCTGAAGAAAGAAATGGAAGAGGCCTTTAGAAGATGGAAAGATCTCCCATGCTCATGGATAGGTAAGATCAACATAATAAAAATGGCTATCCTACCAAAATCAATATATATATTTAATGCAATTCCTATCAAACTACCAACACAATTCTTTATAGACCTGGAAAAAGCTATTCTCAAATTCATATGGAACAACAAAAAGCCCAGAATAGCTAAATCAATCCTGTACAATGAAAAAACATCTGGAGGTATCACCATCCCAGATTTCAAGCTGTACTACAGAGCAACAGTAATAAAAACAGCATGGTAATGGTATAGAAACAGACCAGTGGATCAATGGAATCGAATTGAAGACCCAAACATGAATCCACACACCTATGGCCAACTAATCTTTGACAAAGAAGCCAAAAACGCATAATGGAAAAAGGACAGCATCTTAAACAAATGGTTCTGGTCCAACTGGATGTCCACTTCCAAAAGAATGAAATTAGACCCATACCTATCACCTTGTTCAAAACTTAATTCCAAGTGGATCAAAGACCTTAACATAAGGCCAGCCACACTAAAGATACTAGAAGAAAAAGTAGGAGAAACCCTCGAACTCATTGGCACAGGTGACAACTTCCTGAACAGAAAACCAACAGCTCAGGACCTGAGATCAACAATCAATAAATGGGACCTCATGAAACTGAAAAGCTTCTGTAAGGCAAAGGACACTATCATTCGAACAAAACGGCAACCAACAGACTGGGAGAAAATCTTCACCAACCCCACATCTGATAGAGGGCTATTATCTAAAATCTACAAAGAACTCAAGAAACTAAATGCCAAGAAACCAAATAATCCAATCAAAAAATGGGAGATGGTGCTAAATAGAGAATTCACAAAGGAGGAATCCCTAAGGGCTGAGAGACACCTGAAGAAATGTTCAACATCCTTAATCATCAGAGAAATGCAACTCAAGACGACCCTGAGATTCCACCTAACACCTGTTAGAATGGCTAAGATAAAGATCTCAAATGATAGCGCAAGCTGGCGAGGGTGTGGAGAAAGGGGTACCCTACTCCATTGCTGGTGGGAGTGCAGGCTTGTGCAACCACTATGGAGGTCTATCTGGCGATATCTTAGAAATCTAGGAATAACCTTGCCTCAGGACCCAGCCATACCACTTCTGGGTATACACCCAAAGGACCTCTCACGGAGACATAGGGAAGTCTCCTCATCTATGTTCATAGCAGCCTTATTTGTAATAGCTAGAAATTGGAAACAACCCAGATGTCCCTCAACTGAAGAATGGATTAAAAATTGTGGTACATCTATACAATGGAATATTACTCAGCTATAAGAAACAATGAAATCATGCAATTTGCACCCAAATGGATGGATCTAGAGGAGCTCATCCTGAGTGAGCTAACCCAGTCTCAGAAGGATGCACATGGCATCTATTCACTTATAGTAGGATTTTAACTATATCGTACAGGATATCTGTACTACAACCAACACACCAAAAGTAACATGGACATAATGTTTTTTTTTAAACTTTTTCTTTTTCCTTCTTTTTTTCTTTTTTCTTTTTCCTTTTCCCTTCTCTTTTTCCTCTCTTTTTTTGTTGATATTCTTTGTTTTTGTGGGTTTGTGTGTTTGTTGGTCTTTTTTTTTTAGTATTCCCCCAGTAGCAAGGAGACACTTTTCACTGGCAGTACTGCCTCTTAGGCCCCCGGTGAATGAAGAGGCTCTTGGCCCTCATATGACTCCTGATCTGTGGTGAGAGACTGTTAAGCAGGGACACTCCACCCCAGAGGGACAAGACGGAAGGTTCAGGGGGTAAAGCATGGGAGGGTGGGGCTGGGAAGCGGGAAAAGAGGACAATATGATAAGGATGTAACCTGAAGCAACAAACA
>CAJQZJ010014563.1:5725322-5747732 GCA_907164525.1 Lophiomys imhausi | reverse complement strand
GGCAGGTGGCAGGGCTGAAACACTGTGAATGGAATAGAGGATACAGCCATTCGGCCGGGTTTTGCAGACCTCCAGGTGTAGAGAAGACATGGAGCTAAGGTAAAATACAAGAGAATTGTGGTATTGGCCCATGCCTTTGACTTCAGTGGAGATGGGGGGAGCACCGTAGAGTTGGTGGTCTTATGTATTCTGGAGTCATACGGAGTGGGGTGGTGAGGGTGCATACTCTTGGTCCCACCATTCAAAAAGAGTACACCCTTGGTCCCAGCTCCCAGCACACTGGAGACAGAAACAGGCAGATCCCGGAGCTCAGGGTCAGCCTGATGCAGGGCAAACTCTAATTAGAGAAAGACTTCGATCCAGGAGTGGTGGAACACATCTTTGATCCCTTCAGATGGGAAACACAGGTCCCTGATCCCAATAATTAGAGTTCAGAGACACACACATGGGATTTGGAGGGACCTAGGTTTGGAGGCTACTTGCAAAAGGCCCTCTCGATGCAGGCAGATTGTCCTTTGGGATCTCAAAATATATACGCTAGAGCTGGTTTAGCTCCAAGGTGACAGAATGATTTCTTCTTTAACCCGGATTGAAAGATAATGCTTTATATGTTGTCGGAAGGCCAAATTTGCTTCAGGAGAAGTACTACCTAGCCCCCTCCCCCCCCAAAAAAAAAAGAGGGCAATTGTCCCAGGGTTGGGATTGGGGCAGCGCTCTGTTCTTATCTTTCCAGGAGAATCGAAGCGTCCATTAGGGGAGCCCGGGGATGGCTGGACAGTGGAAACATCAGCAGAGAGCAGAATCAGACACCAAGGAGGACGAATGACCCAGTTGATTCTGTCTGGCAGACTTCCTCAATAGCTGTCTCCATTGGGAGCCTGCAACCACCACGGCAATCCAATGTCGCTGGGACCGTTCAGCTCTACACAATGCCCCGGCAGGAACCTCAGTGAAGCCTGCAAGATCAGCTTCTGCCTACAAACCCCTTAGGTCATCTAAACAGCTGAGAACAGAAGGACTGAACATAAAAGGAGTGTACTAACATTTTTAACCATTTTTTCCATTTGAGTTCGGGCCCCAAACAGGTCTACTACGACCCAAATCAGCAGGAAGTCACTTTAAGAGAGCAACGTCCCATGCCCAGAGGGTGGGGAAGGTGTTTCTCAGCCCTTCTTTTTGGTTATTTGAAGGATAACTGAAAACTCCAATATTTAGGGGAAGAGATTACAAGCTGATAAATGGTACTGTTTAAAGGGTTTTGGAGGTAAGCCCCAGGGACTTCCTACTTATCCTTTTCTGTATCCTTCTTCCTCTCCTATGTAGGAGTGCATAGGCTTGAGAAAAATTAGATATAGACATATCACAGGAAGGTCCAAGAAGAAGGGGCAGATTATTGAATATGCCCTTATAACTTTGTATATATTGGTACAAAATTAGTAGTTTATTTTGCTAAAGTGGTATTGACCATTGTTTATTGTGCAAAAATAAGATTGTATTGGATTACATCGGTATTGATCTTTGTATATTGATACAAAATTAAGATTATATTTGGCCACAACGGTATTGACCCTTGTATATGGACGTGATATTAAGATTGTATTGGGCTACATAGGCATTGATCTTTGTATATTGATACATAATTAAGAGTATATTTAACCACAATTGAATAGATCTTTGTATATTGATACAAAATTAAAGGTAACACTTCCTAATGGTATCATACCTAGAGATACTTAAAAATAAAATGTGAAGCTCTGACCTCTTGATACCAACCGTCTAAATCGGTCTAGGATAGTTAAGTAAAACAAACCCCTAGTCATGCAAACATGTCACTTTGTTAGCTACTATGACAGTCTATCACAGATATTCTCTAAACTACCCAGTAATCAAGTTGCTAAGAGACAAGCAACATTTGCTTATCTAAATACAAGAGATAGATAGGGCATCTTCAAAAACCCCAAGAGATCTGCAGAATATGGCATTCAAAGATGTTATCTTAAATTAAGATTTTCTTTTTTTTTGATATCGAGACATATCAGCGCCTCACAGCACCCCCTATTCTACTCCAAGTAGAAGATAAGCATCGAAGAACCTCCACTGTAAGATGGTTGAATTAGTGGCAAGCCTATCTCTTGGCATGAAAAAACCCAACCCCAAGAGATCTGCAGAATATGGCATTCAAAGATGTTATCTTAAATTAAGATTTTCTTTTTTTTTGATATCGAGACATATCAGCGCCTGACAGCACCCCCTATTCTACTCCAAGTAGAAGATAAGCATCAAAGAACCTCCACTGTAAGATGGTTGAATTAGTGGCAAGCCTATCTCTTGGCATTAAAAAATCCCTTGCACCAACTGCAGAAAGACTGCTGTCCAAAAAGGACAAAACTTGGTAGCAGGGAAGTCGACAGCCTAACTCTGCCAAGATGGGGTAGGTAAGTCCTTCATAATCCCTGTTCTACAACAAATGTCTGTCAGAGAAACAGGACCCAAAGGCTGAAGACTGATGCAGGAATGTATGGAGAGAAAATGGGAACTGTCCAGGCAGTCATTGGTATGTTCTTTCTTAGTTTTGGAAGCTACAGGCCCTGCACTTCCTATATAAGCAGATATATTTATCCCTCTCAGGTCTCTGAGGTGGTTGAAGAATAGACAGCTAGAGTCTCATAGTTAAATTTTGAGTTGTTTAGGAATCAAGAGGGTGTTATAGATCTAAGAAGATACTCTTAAAAGTGTGTTGCAAGATAGTATGAATGTTGAGTCACATATAGACCTTTAAACTCATGGAGATGGTTAGATAGTAGAATGTTAAAGTCAGGGGCCAAATATGTATAAACTGGACATTGGGAAGGTATACTGGGCCATTTAACTCTTATAAATGTGGCATATTTATATCTGTTGTTTTGTATAATACTTACTGTTATAAGAGAAGGAACCATCTGATGGACTGAAAGGGGAAACTTCTGGGGGGAAGAGGGTGGAAGGGCTGGATAGGAAGGGAAAATAGGGAGGGGTTTGTGACTGAGATGTAACTTGAAGAAAAAAATTGTGAATGAACAAATGTAATTAATTTTTAAACGGATAGAAACTGCCTCAATAAACAATATTGCTTTTTTGTTATGTGAGTGATGATATTAAAAACAAAGTTGTAAAGGAATAAGAAATAAAAATGGAAAAAAAGAAATCAAAATGATGTCACACAAAACCCAAGATAATATATACTTAACAGTCATTTCAACAAGAAATATAAAAATTCTAGACTACAAAATAACCCGTAACGAGAAACTCAAATGTTACAAAAAATAAAAATAAGACAAGAATTTTGAAGGACTTGCCTACCCTGTCTTGGCAGAACTAGGCTGTGACTTACCTGCTTTCAAGTTTTGTCCTTTTCAGACAGCATTCTGTCTGCAGTTGAAGCAAAGGCTTTCTCTTGCCCAGTGACAAGCTTGACACTAATACAGCCATCCTCAAATGGGGAATCTTTGATGCTCATCATCTACTTGGAGTAGAATGGGTGGTGCTGTCAGGAGCTGACATGTCTCCATATCAAAAAAAATCTTAAGAAAACATCTTCAAATGCCATATTTTACTGATCTCTTGAGGTTTTTGAAGAATATCTATCTATGTCTGTATATTTGGATAAGCAAATATTGCTTGTCTCTTAGCAACTTGATTTTCTGATTAACTTAGAAAACTTCTGTGATACACTACACTAGTACCTAACAAAATGACAAGTTTGAATGACTATTAGTTTGCATTTCTTAATTATCCTATACAGCTTATGTTATTTGCTACCAAAAGGCCAAAACTTCATCTTGCATTTTTAAGCATTACATAGGTAGAATACCTTAGTAAGAGTTAACCTTAATTGTATCAATATACAAAGATATAAGAGCATATTCAATACTGTACCCCCTTTTCTATATAATTCATATATCATGTCTATATCCCGTTTTTGTTTCAATTCTTTCCTTCCCTACAGAGGAGAGAAAGAAGGATCGAAGAAAAAAAGAGAGAGAGAAATCCCTGGGTCTAACCCCTGTTTAACAAGACCATTTAACAACCTGTAACTAATCCCCCTAAGAAACAACAAACATCTATGTCTGTCAGAGATACTGGTCCAAAAGGCTGAAGATAGATGATCCAATGCTATAGAAAGAAATTACAGACTGTCCAGGCAACCAGTTGTCTGTCATTTCTTAATTTTGGAAGCTGCTGGCTAAGCACTTCCTGATTATTCAGATATATTTATCTTTCTCAGGTCTCTGATGTGGTTGAAGACTAGATAGTTATAGTCTCACAGTTAAGTTTTAAGTTGTTTAGGAATTAAAAGGATGATCTAGGTCTATGAAGATGTAAGTTGGTAATGCAAATTAGGATGGAAATTGAATTAGGTATAGAATTTTAAACTCATCGAATATTATATTAAACTCATAGAATATTATTATCAGTTGCCAATACTGGACATTGGGAATCTATGTTACACCTTATAATTTTCATAATTGTGGCCTAATTGTTCTTACTGTTTGTATTGTATTTATTGTTAAAAGAAAAAAGAGCCTTTTATTGAACTAAAAGGGGCCACTGTTTGGGGGGGGAGATACACCTTAAAAATGAGGATTGGAGGGTGAAGAAGAAGAAGGTAGGACGGTGGGACAGGGAAGGGGAGGAGGGAGGGAATGTGATTGAGATATAACTTGAAGAAATAAATACATGTTGGGAAAATAAATAAATAAAAATAATTAAGAATGGAAGAATTAACTATAAGGTTCCTTCCATAATTTTTTAATAATTTATTTTTTATTTCTTCAAGTTACATCTCAATCACAATTCCCTCCCTACTTCCCCCTCCAGTCCCACCCTTCCACCCTCCTCCCCCTCAGCCCTTCATCCTCTTCCCTTTTTTTTTTTTTTTTTTTTTTAGTTTAAGGTATTTCCCCCCCAACAGCTCTCCCTTTCAGTCCAACAAATGGTTCTTTCTCTTATAACTATAAATACAATACAAAACAACAGAAATAAATAGGCCACAATTATAAGAGTTATATGGCTTAGCATACATTCCCAATGTCCAGCCCATATGTATTTGGCACCTGACTTTAACATTCCATATTTTTATATTTTTGGTTGTGAGCCTAGCCTTTAACGGCTGAGCCATCTCTCCAGCCCAACATTCCATATTTTTATTTGTAGAAAATAACACTTGTCTTTCTAAGGAAAATGCATTGTCAATGTGATCAAGTTTAAATATATATATAAAAGTAGAATGTGTGAAAAAATAAAACTATTACCAAGGATGGTGCAAATTAAGAATAAACCCTTTGAAGTTTCATACTCTAAATGTGAAGGAGAATGGGAGTTCTGGATCTAAGAAGTTATTTTTAAAATTGTGATGCAAGTTAGTATGAAAGCTGAGTTAGATATAGAACTTTAAACTCATGGAGATGGTTAGATAGCAGAATGTTAAAGTCAGGTGCCAAATACATATGAACTGGACATTGGGAATGTATGCTAAGCCATATAACTCTCATAATTGTGGCCTGTTTATTTCTGTTGTTTTGTATTATATTTATAGTTATAAGAGAAAGAACCATTTGTTGGACTGAAAGGGACAGCTGTGGGGCAAAAAAGAAACACCTTAAACTAAGAAAAAAAAAGTGTAGAGGATGGGGGGTTGAGGGGGAAGAAGGTGGAAGGGTGGGACAGGAGGGGGGAGTAGGGAGGGGATTGTGATTGAGATGTAACTTGAAGAAATAAAAAATAAATTATTTTTTAAAAATGTGAACTCAGATTAGTTAAGATGTATCCCAAAAACTTCAGGGGGAAATTTTTTGAATAGTGTAAATTAGTCCACAGAGGAAATGAAAATCTCCCTAGAAACTAGTTGGAAAATGAACTAGTTTTCGTTTAAGTTACAAAATTTTAGTTAAGTTACAAAATATCAGTATGTATTTTAATATTTAAAAATAAAAATGCATATCAGTAAGTCAAAAGTAAGACAAGAAAGCTATATAATCATACACCACATGAGAACTTTCAATCATACTGGACAATTTGTAATAATTTTCCCATAAGATTCTAATTTAGTACACACAATATGTAATATGTTTTTACTATATATTAGAAATATATCATATTATATATTATTATGTATAATATATATTATGTATTTAATACATATTGTGGAGATACACACACAAACAAATATGTATATATGCATTATATATTTAAACCACTTGGGCTGGTAATGCTCCCATAAGAATCATAGACTAACAAAAACACCAGTACCAAATATGAGAAACCTTTTTTGAAGGGTTGTGCAGCACAGTCCAAGTGAATCTCAAAATAATATAGATCATCAATGTACCTCTTGGTTGCTTCTCATGGATTGAAGGAGGGATCGTATTGCTGAGGACATCACACACTTAAGATAAATAAGTCAGATTATTTCAACTAGACCTGACATGAAAACCTCTTTCGTAAAGTTGGGCTCCCATGGTTCCAGAAAATATAATGCCAGCTGCCAAGGGAAGGAGGCAATTAAACAGTCCAACACAGATGCAACACCTATGAACCATGACAATGATCAGCATGGCATGATAACTGTAAATGTTAGTAAAGTGGTACCTAAATGTTAGTAAAGTGGTTATTAAAGTGGTAAACACATGTTGGTGGCAACAAAGAGTTACCTAATTGGACTTAAGACCCACTCAATGGGAGAGAAGTCATGCTTGATCCTGGAAACCAAGCCAGCACCCAAAAGCTACTAAAACTATAGGCCTTAGAAAGGTACCTACTGCCATCACTTTGCTAGAACAACATAATCCCTTACTACATTCTGAATATAATCTTTACACTCAGAGATAAGTGTAGCTACTCCCCTTCATCAAGGAAGATTCTTTTTTACATACAACAAATGGAGATCATAAAAGAAAACCACAATTAGACACAATGTTTAGATCAGTGAATTATGGGGAACTCCCTCCCTAGCAGATACATGTATACCACAGGTCCTCTGTCTGTGGCTCAGGGAACAATAAGGAAGAAAATATTGTAAGAACCAAAATAATAGTAACTCTGTTATGAAACAGTCTCTCTTAGAAATGGCTTCATAAACAAGACTGGAACATCAATGAGTAGATAGCTTCCCATGGAAAGGGAAATTTTTCATTGGGACCCACCCATGGACAAAGACCCACAGGCAACTATCAACTGCTGGGAGAAGAATTAGCCATTCCTAAGGATTATCACCCTTATTTGTTGTCTAAGGAAGAGCTGTCTTCATCATTGACACCATGTACCTATAAATAATATAAAGGACCCAGTAGAATATGTGTGTGTACAAGTGCACACATGTGTGCACATGCACAAGCATGCCTGTGTGCATGCACACGCAACCCATATATAAATATAATAAAAGAAAAAGAGGTTGTCAACTGGAAAGTTTTGTGGCATCAGAGGGGTTCACGGGAGGGTATGATTTGATGGAGAAATGAAATGAGGAAGTGATGTAACTATATTTCAATTGAAAATACATTTATAAAAGCTTCCTGTACATAAACCCTTGCAGAGTAAACTATCTCCAATTAAAAACATTTCAAACATTCTATTGTTTAACCAAGTAGTAACATGTTAGTATCATAGCAACATTATTCTTTATATATTTGTGATGACACTGGTGCAAATAAATTTATTTTACTACTAGCTGTATGAAATTCAGCATGTAGAACACTATGCAGCCTGACTGCTTGACAAATAGAATAAATGGTCATATTGCTTGTTTATGTATTCCCTGTGCTCCACATTCTACATAACTGTATCCTCCTACTGAAAAATATTAACATGAAGCAATGAACTGTTATGCTAGTATGGGCCTCATGCATCTCATACTTACTGGTATCTTAACTGCATTAAATACCCACAAGGAGAGACAACTTTGGTTTGAAAGATGACGAAATCTCTACTGTCGTACTGCTGATAACATATCTCCATTTTCATGCAACATATGACATTAATTTTACAAAATAAAATTTTAAACCTGAAGTGTTTTTATCAACAAAGAAAGAAATTAATTTGTGATGAAACTTAGGATAAATAACTCAGATTATTTTGTCAGTTTTGTCAGAATGAATATTAGTCCTACATGTAACAGACATTAAAATTATAATCATGCCTCGGTAGTCACAGATAACAGAACCCCTACCTACATCCATGATGTGGATGCTCAAGGATCTATGTCAAATCCTCCTGTATTTGCAGACCTGTGCACACCCTCCCATATACAGTAATTTATCACTGTTTTACTTAGAATGCCCAGCACAGAATAAACACTATGTAAATATATGTTCTGCTTCACCAAGAAGAGAGTGGTGACAAATAAAGCAGTGTATGCCCAAGAACAATAATTGTTTAAATATCATCCTTTGGATCCACAAATACAGAACTCATCATATATCAGGAGCTCTGGCTATATATAAGAGAAATCTGTGCATCTTAAATGATAGAGAATCTAAGGTTGGAGCTGGAGACACAGTACTATTCCAACTGGTAGCACAATGAGGTGGAGAATCAGCGTGTCTCAGAGAACTCAGATACAATGTAGACTTTGATAAATGAGTTACACTGTATCACAAACGTACAGCTTAACCCTACTGCAGAGGGTAAGAAAGAAAATAACTGGCCTCATTATCTTTAGGAAACACTGATGTTGTTTTTACTAGACAATCATATAGCTGGGGGAGGTGGAAGCACAGATGCTGATATGCAAAATTATTCCTCCAATAAGTGCAGGCTATTTATTTTTAAACTATTTCCTACATATATTAGGGGTTTGTTAAATAATATATGGCTAGACCAGAAGGCAAGAACTTTTTTCTTTCAAAGAACATTACAAATAGGCAAGGAATGAGGTAAAATGAGACTGTAACGACATATTGGTAGAGTATCTCAGTATAAACTTATATTTTTAAAGTGTATATATAAGTGCATAAATACAGATGTTTGTTATCTAAAGGTAGAGAGTGAGATTACACAATCTATATATCTAAACACATTCTGTGATCCTCACAGCATTGACTATTTAAGAAGTTAATCAGAAATCAAGTTGCTAAGAGACAAGCAACATTTGCTTATCCAAATATACAGAGATAGGTGGTCTTTAAAAACTCAAGAGATGTACTCCATCAGGTACATCTACAGGATGGAATTCTACTCAGCTATCAGAAACAATGAAATCATACAATTTGCAGCCAAATGGATGGAACTAGAGAAGCTCATCCTGAGTGAGCTAACCCAGACTCAGAAGGATGCACATGGAATCTATTCACTTATAGTTGGATTTTAGCCATATAGTACAGGATATCTATACAACAACCAAAGCACACCAAACGGAACATGAAATAGACTTTTTTCCTGTCAACGAGACATTTTGCCCTAGTGGTGCTGCCTTGTAGGCCCCCAGTGTATAAGGAGGCTCTTGGCCCTCATATGACTGTGAAATGGGGCAGGGGACTGTTATGTAGGGACACTTCACTCCAGACGAGTGCGATGGAAGGGATAGGGGGTAGAGGGTGGGAGGGCAGGACTGAGAGGGGTGGAAAGTGGACACTGTGATCAAGATGTTATCTGAAGTAATAAATATTTTTTAAAAGAAAAAAAACTCAAGACATCTGTAGAATATGCCATTCAAAGATGTTTTCTTAACTTAAATTTTTTTTTTAACATGGAAACATGTCAGCTCTTGATAGCACCCCCATTCTACTCGAAGTAGATGAGAAACCTCAAAGATTCTCCACTTGGAGATGGCTGTATTAGTACCAAGCTTGTCACTAGGCAAGAGAACGCCCTTCCTTTGACTGTAGACAGAATGCTCTCTGAAAAGGACAAAACTTGGAAGCAGGTAAGTCAACAGCCCAGCTCTGCCAAGAGAGGGCAGGTAAGTCCGTCATAATTGCTGCTTTACAGCTAATGTCTGTCAGAGATACCTGGCAAAAAGGGTTGAAGATTGATGCTCCAAAATTACAGAGAGGAACTGGGGACTGCCCAGGTAGCCAGTTGTTTATCATTTCTTAGTTTTGGAAGCTGCTGGCTCTGCACTTCCTGTATATTCAGATATATTTATCCTTCTCAAGTCTCTGATGTGGTTGAAGACTAGATAGTTATAGTCTCACAGTTAAATTTTAAATTTTAAGTTGTTTAGGAATTAAAAGGATGTTCTAGGTCTAAGAAGATCTTCTTAGATGTTTTTAAGTTGGTAATGCAAGTTAGGATGGAAACTGATTTAGGTATAAAACTTTAAACTAATTGAGATAGATAGATAGATAGATAGATAGATAGATGATAGATGATAGATAGATAGATAGATAGATAGATAGATAGATAGATAATAGAATATTAACATCAGTTGCCAAACATGCATGGACTGGGAATGTATGTTATAACTAATAATTTTCATAATTATGGCCTAAATGTACTTACTTGTTTGTATTGTATTTATTTTATAAGAAAAGGAGTCTCTTATTGGACTAAAAGGGGGAGTTGTTGGGGAGGGGAAGATACACAGTAAATTTTTTTTAAAAAACAGATAGAAGGGTGAGGTGGAAGAGGGTAGGCAAGTCTGACCAGGAGGAGGAGGAGAGAGGGGATTGTGATTGAGATGCAACTTGAATAAATAAAATAAATGTTGAGAAAAAATAAAAGAACTAGATCAGAGAATCTGTAATTATGGAGAATATTTGATACCAGAATGCAAGGAAATGTCTTTAAATGATGACCACATCAGAAAGGGAAATATTTGTAATCTCATAAATCAATTTGAAAGCTATCCCAGTGAGCAAAATGGGAAGTCTTTGAATAACCAAAAGAAAAATAACAACTTTGAGTAACATCTTCCCCAAATGAAGTAACTTTCAGTCTATTATTTAAACACTGTCTTAGTTAATGTTCTATTGCTGTGAAAAGACATGATGACCAAAGCAAATCTTATAAAAGCAAATATTTAATTGAGAGCTTGCTTACAGTTTCAGACAGTCATCCATTATCATCTTGGCAAGGAACATGGCATCCAGCATGGCCCTGGAATAGTAGCTGTGAGTTAAATCTCAATCTGTAGTCAGAAGAGGAGAGATAGATAGATAGATGACAGATAGATAGATAGATAGATAGATAGATAGATAGATAGATAGATGATAGATAAAGAGATAGAGAGAGAGACTGAGTCTAGCATGAGTTTTTGAAAACCTCAAAGCCCACCTCCAGTGACACATCTCCTTTAACAAGGGCAAACCTACTCAACAAAGCCATACTTCTTAATCTTTCTAAAATAATACCAGTCCTTGGTGTCCATTCAAATACATTAGGCTATGGGGACCATTCTCGTTTAACCCACCACATTCTACTCCTTGGCCCCATAGACTTTTAGCCATATTATAATGTGAACATATATTCAGTCCAACTTCAAAATTCCCCAAGACATTCAGTCTAAATGCTATTTTAAATCCAAAGCTTGAAGTCTCTTCTAAGACTCACGGCAATTTCTTAACTCCACTCCCCATGTAAAATCAAATTCAAAAAGCATATCACATACTTATAACGCACAATGGCATAAAATATACATTACTATTCCAAAAGGGAGAAAAGGGAGAATAGTGAGGATATATGGAACTAAGCAAATCCAAAACCCAGCAAGGCAAACTGCAAATTCTTCAAGTTCATGTCTGATGCCAATGTGCTCTTTAGATCTCCAACTCCTTTCAGCTTTGTTGACTGCAGCACATATCTCTGTCTTGGTCTGGTACCACACCAATCTGTAGCTTTCCTTGGCAGGTATCTGTACTAGGAAATTTTAAAGGGTTGGCCTTTTGTAATACCTGCCCTTACTCCCAAATACTTGAGATGGAGACCTATTAGATTTTTTTTCAACAAGCTTTAAGCACTTTAAGCACTCTAACCTGTCTATACTAGCCTGGCTACTACGCAGCTACATGCCTGTCTCATGCCAGCTTGGACCCACCTTAGCAGCTTCTGCTCTGTCTGTCCACAGGGTAAATTCCATGTGGCCACCTGTTCATGATCCATCCTTCTCATGGATACCTTCCTCTTCCTCTCTTTCTATCTCTCTGGGACCCCTGATTGGAATCAGAAATCCAACCTTCCTAACTCCTCTGTCCAGATACTGGCTGTTCAGTTTTTTTATTACCGAATTAGTAATTATGGAGCACATTATTTTTTTCAACATTTATTTATTTCTTTAAGTTACATCTCAATCACAGTTCCCCCCATCCTCATCCCACCATCCTTCCCTCTTCCCTCTCTCCCTCCTATCCACATTTAAAAAAAAAAAAATTTAAGGTATCTTTTCCTCCCAAGCAACTCCTCCTTTTAGTTCAATAAAAGGCTCTTTTTCTTGTAACAATAAATACAATACAAAACAATAAGAGCAAGTAGGCCACAATTATGAAAATTATAGGGTATAATATACATTCCCAATGTCTAGTCCATATGTATTTGGCAACTAATAATAATATTCTATTATCTGTCTGTCTCCATGAGTTTAAGTTCCATAACTAATTCAATTTCCATCCTAACTTATATTACCAACTTAAAAATATCTTCTTAGACCTAGAACATCCTTTTAATTCCTAAACAATTTAAAACTTATCTATGAGACTGTAACTATCTAGTTTCCAACCACATCAGAGACCTGAGAAGGATAAATATATCTGAATCAACAGGAAGTGCAGATCCAGCAGCTTCCAAAACTAAGAAATGACAGACAACTGGCTGCCTGGAAAGTCCTGTTTCTCTCTGTAATGTTGGAGCATCTGTCTTAAACATTTTGGTCCAGTATCTCTGACATACATTAGTTGTACAGCAGGAATTATGAAGGATTTGCCTACCCTATCTTGGCAGAGTTAGGCTTACCTACTTCCAAGTTTTGTCCTTTTCAGACAGCATTCTGTCTATAGTTGAACCGAGGGCTTTGTCTGGAGTAACCAGATCTCAAGGTATGAAAATCAGCACCTGAATACACAGAGCACAAGAAACTTCCCCAACAAATATCTCATGACTCTGGTATCACCAGCATCTTGGTGGTTTCAAGGCAATTCAAACTTCTCCTTCACAGCTTCATGCAATGACTTCTCTGTGTTTCTATACAAGGCTTCTCCTGATGCATACCCAACCTCAGTGACTTTCTTTAGCCATGAGGGAAATTTAACAACCTTTTTTTTTTTTTTTTTGCATCTTTACTCTAAAGTCAAAACCACTTGGCTAAATCTGCCAACTTCTGCTGTATGATAGGGTGTAGAAAAAGAATTAATTAAATTACATTGGGGGCTATTTGTAGAAATAATTTATTAAATTGTTTACCAATATTTATATTATATTTAATTGGTTCAGCGGCAGCTAATCCTTAACCATCCATTATAAAAGAGCACACAGAGTCACCATGTGGATTTTAACAAGCCTTGGCCTGAATTGTGCAATCCTAGCCCATCTAAGCTAGCTCGTTATCCTATTACTCAAATATGTCCCCATATATACATACATCCCTTTGGACTGACATTCTCCACTATATGCCAATGTTCCTGGCCATGTGGAATGAGGTTCTTTTTTTCTAACTCATGGTGTGTGTCTCCATCTTCCTGCTCCTGGCTGGAATGAATTAATCCTCTGTCTAAAGTGTAGGCTTCCTGTTCTAATCTCAGGAAGTCCCACCTTCCTCTGTCTTTGCCCAATCTCAGGCCTCAGCATTTATTTAACCAATCAGAGTCAATTAGGTAACAGATCAATTAACATTTAGAATGCTTAACACTGCCCTATCAATAGGGCTGGAATTTGGATACCCTTTCATTGCTTTTGCATCACTTTTCTATTGTTATGAAGGCTTTCTTCACTGCTTAAGCTTTTTTTTTTTTTTTCCTGCAAACAAGCTGGAAGCTTAGCTGGGTGAGATCTTGTCCTTAGGTCACCATTCCCTCTATTCTACTTAACATCCAGCTTTTCTTTAAACTTTTATCTCCTTTAGCAATGGACTCATCTCCATTATATTTTCTGGAGTTTCTTTTCACCTCAAAGCATACATTTTATACATCCCTTTGTCCAGCATCCTCTTTTGAACTGTAATTCTGTATAAGAGTGACAACAATATGGCATCATCAATACTAGACTATCTTGAAATCTCCTCTGCCAAAACTATTAATCCAAAAACCCTTTGATTCAAACTTAGACAGATTTTGGGACAAAGACAAAAAAATCATATTCTTTGCCAAACTGTCACACGAATGGTCTCTATGCTACTTACTAATATACTTCCCCTGTGAAACTTCTTGAGCTAGACTATCATAATATACACTGTTCTCAGTACCACAGTCTACCATACCCAATAAGTTCTCTTTTTTATATACGTTTATTCATGCTTATTCAATCTACATCTCAATCACCACCCCTTTGCTCCAGCCTTCCCTGTGCCCCACATATCAGCCCACTTCAGTTCATCACTCACATGAGGGCTAAGAGCTTCCTCTTGCTATGGGGCCTGACATGACAGCTCCACTAGGGTAAAATGTCCCATTAACAGGTAACAAAGTCCATGTTCCTGTTCCTTTGGATCTGTTGGTAGTAGAATAGTTATCCTGTACTATATGGCTAAAATCCAGTTATAAGTGAATACATGCCATGTGTGTCTTTATGGGTCTGGGTTAGCTAGCTCAGGATGAGCTTTTCTAGTTCTTTCCATCTGGTTGCAAATTGTATGATTTCCTTGTTTCTGATGGCTGAGTAGTATTCCATTGTGTAAATCTACCATATTTTTTTAATCCACTCTTCCCTCGATGGACAACTGGGTAGTTTTCAGTATCTAGCTATTACTGCTATGAACTTGAGGAGATGTCCTTATGGTTTGGTGAGGAATCATTTGGATATATGCCCAGAAGTGGTATGGTATGGATGGGTATTGAGGTATAGCTTTTCCAAGTTTTCTATGGTATCACCAGACTGATTTCCATAATGGTTGCATAAGTTTTCACTCCCACTAGCAATGGAGGAGTGTTCCCCTTTCTTCACAACCTCACCAGCATGTGCTGTCATTCGAAATTTTGACCTTAGCCATTCTGACAGGTGTGAAATGGAATCTCAGAATAGTCTTGAATTGCATTTCTCTGATGACTACAGATGTTGAGGATTTCTTCAAGTGTCTCTCAGCCCTATTAAGTGCTCATTACAGTGTTCAACTGCTTTCTGAATTCAAAGTTCCAAAGTCCAAATTCCATCACAAGCAGCATGATTAGGTATGTCACATCAACACCTTGCTAACTGTCACTGTTCTGTTGCTGTGAAGACTATTGTCAAGTCAACTTTTATAAAAGAAAGCATGTAGCTGGGGACTGGCAAACACTTTTGATGAATAAGTAAAAATGAGATATGATGGAAATTTTTCTTCAAGAAGAGTTAAGTTATAAAATGAGATGAATGAAGGATAAGGAACATCACAGCAATAATTGATGTGCATGCAATTTACTGATAATATATGAAATATTAAAGAGACTTAGATACCAAAACCTAGGAATCTCTGTACATTCAGTCATCAGAGACTGAATGTGGTTTTAGGATATATGTAATTTCTTTGCTGGATTTCCCACTCGTTCCTTATGAGTTGGAGGCAATGATTATATCTAATCAAATCAAGAAAGGTAAAAGCTATCACTTTAAAAAAGATAATCAAAGCAGACAGGCCCTTAACCCCAGTGATCAAGGTTAAGATCACCTGTCATATTGATATTGTATCCTCTGATCATAATGTGGCATAAAAATGCTTTCACCTCTTTTGTGTTCATCCCCAAAATGTATAATGGGTCTAAGAACATCAACAAGCATAAACAAGAGCTTTTACAATGTACCTGACAGAACATATAAGGTGTCAAAGTCATCACGGAAAGAAATAACTGAAGGTCATCACATTTAAATGAAGAATTGATGACAACTGAATTTGATGCACCATTGTGGAAAAACAAACATGAATTAAGTCTATAGTTTAACTATTGGCATTGTCTTTGTGTCAATTTTGTAGCTTTAAGTCCTGTAGAATGGCTATGAAATGCCATGAAAAACAGGGTCTGGTATACAGAAAGAAATTTTGCTAATACTCTACAAGAGAATATGGGATAATGACTAGACTAAGTTTGTGCGGTTTTGTTCCATTTTTTAATGCTAGAATAATGATATTCTTATAAAGAATTATCTTCTATAAATTGAAATCACCTCTAAATAATGAAAGCACATACTCCAAAAAGATTTGACTTCCATCATAGTTTAGTCAGTCCTAGTGATTTCTATGTTTCCAGTACATAAATATTCTCTTATCAGTCCCTTTTCAGCAACATCTAAACTGAGAGTTATTCAGTTTGTTGAATATTTTACCTGGTCACGTAGAGGTTGGTTCTTATAAATGTAAATCATGAGTCTTACATATATTAAAACCCAGTCTTCTAGGCTTTTCTTTTCACTTTTTATGATATCTTTCTGTTTCACAAAGATTATAATTTTCTCTTAAATCATCCAGTAGTCATTCTGTATGTAATAATTCATTATATATGTGAAAAAAATCTTACTAAACAAATACTTTAATATTACTGCAAGGAACTATATAATTTACAGTTTAAATGGTATTGTACACACACACACACACACACACACACACACACACACACACACACACTTTTTGTTTTACTTATGCCTTATCTCACAGTCACTGTTCCCCAATGCATGTAGACTAATACAGAGGTCATTCTATGTCTTCATTTCTGAGTCTGTCAGGATCCCAAGTACCCACAGTAGTATAAATGAGCTCTTCTCAAAATAGTTATATGAAAAAAAAAATGTTCTCTCAAAATGGTCCCAGATCAAATTAACATGGAAAATGTTCCATTTTATTTTCCTTCCTTGGAGATGTCAAAATATATTATTGTTTGTGAAAATTTTAATAGAAAAGACAATTCCTTAATAAAGATATCCAAATTAATTCTCATTTAAATCTTATTAATTATGGATTCGCTTTGGGATAAACTGTGCTGCAACAAAGAAAATTGTACTCCTGAGACTGAATCTGAATGCTTTTATTCTAGGCTCACTCCAACACTTGATGGTTAATCCAAGAATGCAAAGTTTCTGAGCCTACATTTGCATGGACAAACAGAATGGATAATCAGGTAGGCAATGAAGAAAGGGAATACAAAGAAAGGAAATGAAAGGAGTAATATTTAGAATATGTGACATTGTATAACATGGAAAGTCGAAGAAAATAAATAGAAGAAAACACAAACAAAGCGGGGCAATTTGGCAGGGCAGCTGCCAGATGTCTATTAATAACTTTAAACTGTTACATTAAGCCAGTGGAACAGCCAGTGTCAGTGGCATGGTAGCCGCTGGGGCCTGCCATGAGGTCTGTACCAAGAAGCCTGTAGGCCTACTTTAAATAGAGGCCTGTAGGCCTTTCAACATAGAACCTGTGGTGTCCTTTTCCCCAATAATTAATACACCAAGACCCTTTGATGTTTCAATGCTTAGCCCTTAGCTGGGCGGACTTTCAACTAGCTAGTCTAAATTAACCCTGACCACCTAATTCCAATCAGCTATGTGGCTTGCTGTACCTTCCAGAGCTCTCAGACACATCTGTCTGCTTCCGTGTTTCCTGACAGAAACAGAGCTTCTCTGTGAAATATCCAAAGTTCCTTTGTTTCATCCCAGGAAGTACATCCTTCCTATACTCTTTCTGCCCAGATAATTGGCTATCAGCAACTTTTATTAACCAATCAGAGATTATCTCAGAAAGGGCAGTAACCAGATATCAGTATTGAAGTCAGGCTCTCAGAACCAATGTATTAGACCTTCCTCCAATAGTGGAAATCAAAACAGACTATTCCCACTGGCATTGCCACACCTTCCTTTTCTCTGGTTATCTTTTTTTTTTTTCTGAGGTTGGGGTAGGGCTAGAAATTGAACCTGAGTCTGTTAAGCATATGGTAAGAAAGGGCTCCACCTAATAACTGTATCCCCAGTTTTCTACTCGGGCAGTTTCATGGGCATTATGTAGCATGATTGGAAAACATAGATTCTGCAAGTTATTCCAAGATAAGGCACCAGTCTGAGATATTGTGCTCTGGAAGACCAAGAACTACCCCTTGCATCAGGACTCAAGTGTCCAAAGCTACCATTCACTTCCACCCTGGCTTTGTCTCAGGACAGGAGAGAAACAGGCCTGGCTCTTCCACATAGCTGCAGATGAGTAATGTATTTGTCAGGTCCTCCCTGGGTCACATGTGGGGGTCATACAGCAGACTTTTCACCCAAAACTGCTCCAGGGAGGTGCATAGTCCCATCCTTCAGAACCTATTCTAATTCCTGCTGTTCCAAAATCCTCTGGCATGTTTCTAGCATTATCTCCTCCATTATTTCTGGTTTTAGGATACCTTTGATCTGATGCACAAGGGAGGACTTATAGCAGTAAAGGATGCTAGTGTCATACAGCATCATTCTCCGAGTTACCAGCAAGGCTACACAGTTCCAAAACCAAGAGATCACCACTCGGTCACTAAGGGCTACCAGCTCCATGTTTACAATGAAGCCTCCAGCATCATCATTCTTGTGCTCTGGCATTAGGTAGATCCAAACCCCTGTTACCCAGAATCACTGAGAAACCACATGTCTAGTCACGGAAATGAGACTTCTGTCTTTTCACCAGGGAAGAAGAGACCTGGAATAAAACTCCCTAACCTAGCTTTCTATATTCAAACCCCTTGTTTGCAGAGAAACAGCCCCATCTGAGAAAACTGCCTGGACCTCCACACTGATGACGTCCTCATCGTGTAAGAAGCTTTTCATGGCCAGCTCATCCTCCACAGATGTTCTCCTCAGCTACCCTCTGAGGTCAATCAAAAGCAATGTTTAATATTTGCATAACATTATATTTTACCTGTTTTATATGTTCTTTTTTTTATTTCTATAGGATTGATTATTTTTTCATAAGGTTTAACTTTGTTCTTCACTAAAATTCTTATGTGTTGACATCTACTCATGCAATCTCCAAGTTGTAATAAAAATTTCACATTCACAATTATATCACAGATGCCCAGTGGCAGCCTAATCCAAGATAAGCAAGTAACTTAGGCCTCATCTCAAAGATACCTTAGATTTTATTAGATCTATTAGAAGTTATTTAGAGTTAAATATTGGGAAAAAAGTGAATAGTAAATGTGACTTAAATGAGTTAATATAATAATAATAAACAATAATGTTACATGTGAGATATGTAAAAACAGAAAAAAAAAACTTGAGTTTTAAAAAATAGTGGCAAGAGGATAGGAGAATACAGGTTCTCTTCAAGAAACCTTGACAAGGGAAAGGGGAAAAGGAGATGAAGGTCTAAGTGGGGAGATGAATATAAGGCAGAGAAGAAAGGTAGGGAGAGATAACTAGCACTAAGTAGGTTTAGAAAAGCTATATGATAACACACATTTTTATTTTTTATTCTTTTTTAATGTTTATTCATTAATTCAAGTTACATCTCCATCACAACCCCCTCGCTCCATCCCTTCCAGTCCCACCCTCTCATCCTTTTCCTCCTCTCCCACTTATCCTACTCCTCTGGTGTGGGATTCTGCCACATCTCAGCTCCCCTCGGTTCATCAGTCACATGAGGGCTAAGAGCTTCCTCTTCCACTAGGGGCCTGTACAGCAGTTCCACTAGGGTGAAGTGTTCCACTAACAGGTAACAAAGTACATGTTCCTGTTCCTTTGGTTCTGTTGACTATAGGATAGTTATCCTGTCTTATAAGTGAAAACAAGTCATGTGTATCGTTCTGGGTCTGGGTTAGCTCACTCAGGATGAGTTTTCTAGTTCCATCCATTTGATTTCAAATTGCATAATTTCCTTGTTTCTGATAGCTGAGTAGTATTCCATTGTGTAAATGTAACACGGTTGGTTTTTTATTGTTTTGTTATTGTTGTTTGACTTTTGGGTTTTTTAATCCATTCTTCAGTTGAAGAACATCTGGGTTGTTTCCAGTTTCTGGCTATTACAAATGAAGCTGCTATGAACATAGCTAGGGAGATATCCTTGTGGTTTAGTGAGGAATCGTTTGGGTGTATACCCAGGAGTGGTATGGCTGGGTCTTGAGGCAAAGCTATTCCAAGTTATCCAAGATATCACCAGATTGATTTCCATAGTGGTTGCACAAGTTTTCACTCCCATCAACAACGGAAGAGGGTTCCCCTTTCTCTACAACCTCACCAACATGTTTTGTCATTCGAATGTTTAATATTAGCTATTATGGCAGGTGTGAGATGGAATCTCAGAGTCGTCTTGAGTACCATTTCACTGATGATTAAGGATATTGAGCACTTCCTCAAGTATCTCTCGGCCATTAGGGATTCCTCTTTTGTGAATTCTCCATTTAACTCTGTACCCCATTTTTTAATTGGATTATTTGGTTTCTTGGTGTTTAATTTCTTGAGTTACCTTTAAATTTTGGATATTAGCCCTCTATCGAATGTGGGGTTGGTAATGATATTTTTCCCATCTGTAGGTTGCCTTTTTTTTCTAATGACAGTTTCCTTTGACTTACAGAAGCTTTCCAGTTTAATGAGATCCCATTTATTGATTGTTGGTCTTAGAGCTTGAGCTATTGGTGTTCTGTTCAGGAAGTTGTCACCTGTGCCAATGAATTCAGGCTTTTCCTCACTTTATCTTCGGTTAGATATAGTGTGTTAGGTTTTATGATAAGATTTTTTTTTTTTTACTGTTTATTTATTACTTCAATTTACATCTCCATCCAAGCTTCATATATACATATGTGTGTGAATAAAAGTTTAATTGAATTTTTCCTAGAAGATATATTTTGCCAAGTAAAAATCCCAGTGTCAAGTCAAATTACCACTGCCTTGGATCAGGGTCATATTGGAAATCCCCAAACAACGAAACCTATTGCTATTCCTCCTAGTGATATTAAGGGAGGGAGGGAGGGGGGGGGGGAGGGGGGGAGGGAAGGAGAGATGAAGGGAGGGGCCAAGAGGGGAGGAGGGAGGAAACTATGTTCTAGAAATAAATAATACTTTTTTAAGAAAAGAATTAATAAGCTTAAAAATATAATAAAAATACAATATAAAATTTTCAAACTATAATTTACCTTACTGGCATGAAAAGAAAATGGCCTTAATTTCAGATTAGAATGTTAGACTGCAGGTGGCTACAGAGATTACACAAACTTGATAGCAGCTTAAAAGTTTTTTTTTTTTGTTTTTTGGTTTTTTTTTTTGTAGAGGTATAGGGTATTTCCATGGTTTGGCATTAAAAAGCAGGTAACAGGTTTAAAACACTGTAAATAAATTAAAGGTGACAGCTGTTCAACCTGGTTTTACAAACCTCCAAGAGTTGAAAAAAACTTAGAGCCAAGGTAAAATAATGCATGGTGTTTGCCCATGCCTTTACCTCCAGCAGAGACAGGAGGATCACTATAGAGTTAGTTGTCTTATAAATTCTAGAGTTACAAGAAACAGGGTGGTGATGGTGCACACCCTTAGTCACATCATTGGGGAAGAATACACCCTTAATCCCAACACACTAGAGACAGAAACAGGCAGATCTCAGAGCTCAAGGCCACCTGATACAAAACA
Organism: Lophiomys imhausi; assembly: GCA_907164525.1. Taxonomy (NCBI): domain Eukaryota; kingdom Metazoa; phylum Chordata; class Mammalia; order Rodentia; family Muridae; genus Lophiomys; species Lophiomys imhausi. Next base: position 5,726,066 of record CAJQZJ010014563.1, on the reverse strand, counting down.
AACTCTAAACAGAGAAAAACTTTGATCCAGGAGTGGAGGAGCACATCTTTAATCCCATCAGTTGGAAACCACATGTCTTTGATCCCAAAATTTAGAATGCAGAGACAGGCACATAGGATTTGGAAAGATTTAAGTTTAAAAGCTACTTACAAAAGGCAGGCTGCAATTCAAACAAATTGTCCTTTGAGATCTCAAAATATATACACTAAAGGTTTGTTTAGCTCCAAAATATCAAAATAATTTCTTCTTTAATCCGGATTGAAAGGTAATACTTTATATATTTTCAAAAAAACCAAATTTGCTCCAGGAAAAATATTACCTGACCCCCCCAAAAAAAGGTAATTGTCCCAGAGTTAGGATTAGGGCAGGGCTCTGTTCTTATCTTTCCAGGAGATTTAAAGCATCCATTCAAGGAATCCAGGGACAACTGGACAACGGAAACCTCAGCAGAAAACAGATCAGACACCAAAGAGGACGAGTAGCCCAGATGATCCAGCCTTGCAGACTTCTTCAATAGCAGTTTCCTCAAAAGTCTATAACCACAACAACTCAAAATCGCTAAGATCGTTCAGCTCCACAGACTACTCCAGCCAGATCTTCAGTAAAGTTCTGAAGATCAGCTTCTGTCTATGAACTTCGTAGGACATCTAAATAGCTGAGCACAAAGGGACTGAACATCAAATGATTCTATTAACATTTTTAACCATTTTTCCATTCTTATTTGGGCCCCAAACAGGTTTACTA
>CAJQZJ010014563.1:5700554-5715055 GCA_907164525.1 Lophiomys imhausi | reverse complement strand
TAAAAAAAAAAAAAAAAAACAAAAAACAAAAAAAAAAAACATCTGGAGGTATCACCATCCGAGATTTCAAGGTCTACTACAGAGCAATAGTAATAAAAACAGCATGGTACTGGTATAGAAACAGACCAGTGGATCAATGGAATCGAATTGAAGACCCAAACATGGACTCACACACCTGTGGCCAACTAATCTTTCACAAAAAGTAAAAACCGCACAATGGTGGAAGAAGGACAGCATCTTCAACAAATGATGCTGTTCCAACTGGATGTCCACTTGCAAAAGAATGAAAGTAGACACATACTTATCACCTTGTACTAAACTTAAATCCAAGTGGATCAAAGACCTTAACATAAGGCCAGTCACACTAAATCTACTAGAAGAAAAAGTAGGAGAAACCCTCTAACTCATTGGCACAAGTGAAAACTTCCTGAACAGAACACCAACAGGTCAGGACCTGAGATCAACAATCAATAAATGGGACCTCATTAAACTGAAAAGCTTCTGTAAGGCAAAAGACACTGACATTCGAACAAAACGGCAACCAACAGACTGGGAGAAAATCTTCACCAACCCCACATCTGATAGAGGGCTATTATCTAAAATCTAAAAAGAACTCAAGAAACTAAATGCCAAGAAACCAAATAAACCAATCAAAAAATGGGAGACGGAGCTAAATAGAGAATTCACAATGGAGGAATCCCTAATGGCCGAGAGACACCTGGAGAAATGCTCAACATCCTTAATCATCAGAGAAATGCAACTCAAGACGACTCTGAGATGCCATCTCACACCTGTCAGAAGGCTAAGATAAAGAGCTCAAATGACAGCACATGCTGGCGAGGGTGTGGAGAAAGGGGTACCCTACTCCATTGCTGGTGGGAGTGCAGGCTTGTGCAACCACTATGGAGGTCAGTCTGGCGATATCTTAGAAATCTTGGAATAACATTGCCTCAGGACCCAGCCATACCACTTCTGGGTATACACCCAAAGGACTCCTCATGGAGTCATAGGGAAGTCTCCTCATCTATGTTCATAGCAGCCTTATTTGTAATAGCTAGAAATTGGAAACAACACAGATGTCCCTCAACTGAAGAATGGATTAAAAAACTGTGGTACATCTATACAAAGGAATATTACTCAGCTATCAGAAACAATGAAATTATGCAATTTGCAACCAAATGGATGGAACTAGAGAAGCTCATCCTGAGTGAGCTAACCCAGACTCAGAAGGATGCACATGGCATCTATTCACTTATAGTAGGATTTTAGCTATATCGTACAGGATATCTGTACTACAACCAACACACCAAAAGGAACGTGGACATAGACTTTTTTTCTTTTTCCTTTTTCTTTTTCCTTTCTTTTTTTGTTGTTGTTCTTTGTTTTTGTGTTTGTGTGTTTGTTGATCTTTTTTTAGTTTTCCCCCCCGCAGCAAGGAGACACCTTTCACTGGCGGTACTGCCTCGTAGGCCCCCAGTGTATGAAGAGGCTCTTGGCCCTCATATGACTCCTGAACTGTGGCAAGGGACTGTTATATAGGGACTCTCCACCCCAGAGGAATAAGAGGGAAGGGTTAGGGGGTAGAGGATAGGAGGGTGGGGCTGGGAAGTGGGGAAAGAGGACAATATGATAGAGATGTAACCTGAAGCAACAAACAAAAAAATTTATTAATTAAAAAAAAACAGGTAACAATTTTAAAACACTGTAAATAAAATAAAGGTTACAGCCATTCAACCTGGTTTTATAAACCTCCAAGAGTCGAAAAAAACTTAGAGCTAAGGAAAAATACATGAAAAATGTGGTGTTAACCCATGCATTTAACTTCAGCAGAGACGGGAGAAGCACTTTAGAGTTAGTGGTCTTATAAATTCTAGAGTTACATGGAACAGGGTGGTGGGGGTGCACACCTTTAATCACATCATTCAAGAAGAGTACACCCTTAATCCCAACACACTAGAGACAGAAACAGGCAGATCTCAGAGCTCAAGGTCAGCCTGATACAAAACAAACTCTACATAGAGAAAAACTTCGATCCAGGAGTGGTGGAACACATCTTTAATCCCTTCAGATGGGAAACACAGGTCTTTGATCCTAATAATTAGAATGCAGAGACAGACACATAGGATTTGGAAGGACCTAAGTTTAAAAGCTACTTACAAAAGGCCTACTCAATACAAACAAATTGTCCTTTGAGATCTCAAAATATTTACACTAAACTTGTTTAGCTCCAAAATAACAAAATAATTTCTTCTTTAACCCAGATTGAAAGATAATACTTTATATATTGTCAAAAAACCAAATTTGCTTCAGGAGAAATATTACCTAACCCCCCCGCCCCCAAAAAAAGGGTAATTTTCTCAGAGTTAGGATTAGGGCAGGGCTCTGTTCTTATCTTTCCAGGAGATTCAAAGCATCCATTCAAGGAACCCAGGGACAACTGGACAACGGAAACCTCAACAGAAAACAGAATCAGACACCAAAGAAGACGAGTGTCCCAGATGATTCAGCCTTACAGACTCCCTCAATAGCTGTTTCCATCAAAAGTCTAAAACCACAACAACTCAAAATCAGTAAGATCGTTCAGCTCTACACACTGCCCCAGCCAGAACCTCAGTAAAGCCTGGAAGATCAGCTTCTGCCTACAAACTCCTTAGGACATCTAAACAGCTGAGCACAGAAGGACTGGACATAAAAGGATTGTACTAACATTTTTAACCATTTTTCCATTCTGGTTCAGACCCCAAAGAGGTTTACTATGACCCAAATCGGCAGGAAGTCATTTTAAGAGAGTGATGTCCCATGCCCAGAGGGTGGGGAGGGTGTTTCTCTGCCCCACTTTTGGTTATTTGAAGGATAACTGAAAACTTTGTTGTTTAGGGGAAGAGACTACAAGCTGTTAAATGGTCTTGTTAAATGGGTTTTGGAGGTTAGACCCAGGGACTTCCTTCTTTTCCTTTTCTGTATCCTTCTTTCTCTCCTATGTAGGAGTGCACGGACTTGAGAAAAATGAGACATAGACATAGTATGGGAAGGACTAAGAAGAAGGGACAGATTATTGAATATGCCTTATACCTTTGTATATTGATACAAAAATAGTATTATATTTGGCTAAAGTGGTGTTGACCATTGTTTATTGTGAAAAACTAAGATTGTATTGGACTACATCGGTATTGATCTTTGTATATTGATACAAAATTAAGATTATAGTTGGCCACAATGGTATTGACCCTTGTATATTGACGTAATATTAATATTGTACTGGGCTACATAGGCCTTGATCTTTGTATATTGATACAAAATTAAGAGTATATTTAGCCACATTGGAATAGATCTTTGTATATTGATACAAAATTAAAGGTAACGCTTCCTAATGGTATTGTACCTAGAGATACTTACAATGAAATGTGAAGCTCTGGCCTCTTGATACCAACTGTCTTAAACTGTTTAGGATAGTTAAGAAATACAAACTCCTAGTCATGCAAGCATATCATTTTTATGACAGTCTATCACAGATATTCTCTAGGCTACTCAGAAATCAAGTTGTTAAGAGACAAGCAACATTTGCTTATCTAAATACAAGAGATAGATAGGGCATCTTCAAAAACCCCAAGAGATCTGCAGAATATGGCATTCAAAGATGTTATCTTAAATTAAGTTTTTTTTGATATTGAGACATATCAGCTCCTGACAGCACCCCCTATTCTACTCCAAGTAGAAGATAAGCATCGAAGAATCTCCAGTGTGAGATGGTTGAATTAGTGGCAAGCCTATCTCTTGGCATGAAAAAACCCCTTGCTTCAACTGCAGACAGACCGCTGTCCAAAAGGGACCAAACTTGGTAGCAGGGAAGTTGACACCCTAGCTCTGCCAAGACAGGTTAGGTAAGTCCTTCATAATCCCTGTTCTACAATCAATGTCTGTCAGAGAAACAGGACCAAAAGGCTGAAGATTGATGCTGGAATGTATGGAGAGAAAATGGGAACTGTCCAGGCAGCCACTGGTAGGTCATTTCTTAGTTTTGGAAGCTGCAGGCCCTGCACTTCCTATATAATCAGATATATTTATCCCTCTCAGGTCTCTGAGGTGGTTGAAGAATAGACAGCTAGAGTCTCATAGTTAAATTTTGAGTTGTTTAGGAATCAAGAGGGCGTTCTGGATCTAAGAAGATGTTTTTAATAGTGATGCAAGTTAGTATAAAAGCTGAGTCAGATATAGAACTTTAAACTCATGGAGATGGTTAGATGGTAGAATGTTAAAGTCAGGGGCCTAATATGTATGAACTAGACATTGGGAATGTATACTGGGCCATTTAACTCTCACAAATGTGGCATATTTATTTCTGTTGTTTTGTATAGTATTTACTGTTATAAGAGAAGGATGCATTTGTTGGACTGAAAGGGGAAGCTGTTGGGGGAAAGAGGGTGGAAGGGTGGGACAGGAAGGGGGAGTAGGGAAGGGATAGTGACTGAGATGTAACTTGAAGAAATAAAAAAATAAAGTATTTAAAAAAAAAGAAATAAATGGAAGAGGCCTTTAGAAGACGGAAAGATCTCCCATGCTCATGGATAGGTAGGATCAACATAATAAAAATGGCCATCCTACCAAAAGCAATATATAGATTCATTGCAATTCCTATCAACATACCAACACAATTTTTTATAGACTCAGAAAGAGCTATTCTCAATTTCATATGGAACAACAAAAAGCCCAGAATAGCTAAATCAATCCTATACAATAAAAAAACATCTGGAGGTATCACCATCCAGATTTCAAGCTGTACTACAGAGCAATAGTTGTAAAAACAGCATGGTATTGGTATAGAAACAGACCAGTAGATCAATCGAATCGAATTTGAAGATCCAGCAATAATCCCACACACTTATGGCCACCTAATTTTTGACAAAGAAGCCAAAACGGCACAATGGAAGGACAGCATCTTCAACAAATGGTGCTGGTCCAACTGGATGTCCACTTGCAAAAGGATGAAATTAGACACATACTTATCACCTTGTACAAAACAAGTGCAAGTGGATCAAAGACCTTAACATAAGGCCAGTCACACTAAATCTACTAGAAGAAAAAGTGGGAGAAACCCTCAAACTCATTGGCACAGGCGACAACTTCCTGAACAGAACACCAACAGCTCAGGACCTGAGATCAACAATCAATAATTGGGACCTCATGAAACTGAAAAGCTTCTGTAAGGCAAAAGACACTGACATTCGAACAAAACGACAACCAACAGACTGGGAGAAAATCTTCACCAACCCCACATCTGACAGAGGGCTAATATACAAAATCTACAAAGAACTCAAGAAATTAAATGCCAAGAAACCAAATAATCCAATCAAAAAATGGGGACAGAGCTAAATAGAGAATTCACAAAGGAGGAATCCCTAATGGCCGAGAGTCACCTGAAGAAATGCTCAACATCCTTAATCATCAGAGAAATGCAACTCAAGACGACTCTGAGATTCCATCTCACACCTGTCAGAATGGCTAAGATCAAAAGCTCAAATGACAGCACATGCTGGCGAGGGTGTGGAGAAAGGGGTACCCTACTCCATTGCTGGTGGGAGTGCAGGCCTGTGCAACCACTATGGAGGTCAGTCTGGCGATATCTTAGAAAACATGGAAGAGCTTTGCCTCAAGACCCAGCCATTCCACTTCTAAGTATACACCCAAATGCCTCTTCACGGAATCATAAGGAAGTTTCCTCATCTATGTTATTGCTGCCTTATTTGTAAAGCTAGAAACTGGAAACAACTCAGATGTCCCTCAACCAAAGAATGGGTTAAAAAACTGTGGTACATCTACACAATGGAATATTACTCAGCTATCAGGAACAATGAAATTATGCAAATTTAAGCCAAATGGATGGAACTAGAAAAGTTCATCCTGAGTGTGCTAACCCAGACTCAGAAGGATGTATATGGCATCTGTTCACTTATAGTAGGATTTTAGCTATATAGTAGAAGGTGTCGAAACTACAACTAACACACCAAAGGGAACTTAGACATAGACTTTTTATTTTTTAGTTTTATTTTTTTATTTACTTTTAATATTTTTAATATTTTTTCTATTTTTTAGTCTTTTTTATCTATTTGTCTGCTTATTTGTTTGTTTGTTTTTTAGTTCTCTCTCCTGGGCAATGAGACACTTTTCACTGATGGTACTGCCTCGTAGACCCCCAATGAATGAGGAGGCTCTTGGCCCCCATGCGACCTCTCAACTGAGATGAGGGACTGTTATATAAGGACACCCCACCCCGGAGAATGGGATGGAAGGGTTAGGAGGTAAGGAAAAAAATGAAATGTGATGTTTCGGCCTTTTACTACTAATTGTCATAAACTGTTTAATATAATTAAGAAATGCAAACGAATAGTTATGCAAGCTGGTCATTCTGTTAGGTACCATGACAGCCTATTATAGTTACTTGCTAAGCTAATCGGAAATAAACCTGCCAAGAGACAAGCAACATCTGCTTACCCTAATATAAGAGATAGATAGGGTCTCTTCAAAAACCTCAAGAGATCTGCAGAATATGGCATTCAAAGATGTTTTCGTAACTTTATATTTTTGTATATCAAGACATACCAACTCCTGACAGCATCCCCTATTCTACCCCAAGTAGAAGATGAGAATCGAAGAATCTCCAGTGGGAGATGACTGAATTAGTTGCAAGCCTATCTCTTGGTAGGAAAACCCCTTGCTCCAACTGTAGACAGAATGCTGTCCAAAAAGGACAAAACCTGGAAGCAGGTAAGTCAACAGCCTAGCTCTGCCAAGACAGGGTAGGCAAGTCCTTCATAACCCCTGCTCTACAATCAATGTCTGTCAGAGAAACGGGGCCAAACGACTGAAGATCAATGCTGTAATGTATGGAGAGAAAATGGGAACCGTCCAGGCAGCCACTGGTATGTCATTTCTTAGTTTGGGAAGCTGCAGGCCCTGTATTTCCTATAAAATCAGATATATTTATCCCTCTCAGGTCTCTGAAGTGGTTGAAGAACAGATAGCTAGAGCCTCATAATTAAATTTTGAGTTGTTTAGTAGTCAAGAGAGTATTATAGATCTAAGAAGATGCTTTTAAAATTGTGTTGCAAGTTAGTATGAATGTTGAGTTAGATATAGAACCTTAAACTCATGGAGATTGTTAGATAGTAGAATGTGAAAGTCAAGTGCCAAATACATATGGACTGGACATTGGGAATGTACGCTAAGCCATATAACCCTCATAACTGTGGCCTAATTACCTCTGTTGTTTTGTATTTTATTTATTATTATAAGAGAAAGAACCATTTGTTGGACTGAAAGGGGAAACTGTAGGGGGAAATAAGATATACCTTATACTTTAAAAAAAAGGGAAGAGGATGGGGTTTGAAGGTGGGAGGGTGGGACTGGAGGGGGGTAGGGAGGGGATTGCGATTGAGATGTAACTTGAAGAAATAAAAAATAAAGGAAAAAAAAAGATCTCAGACAAAATGGGACATCTATATAACATCTATATACCACCCATACAAAGTTAAAGGACCATCTGTAGAAAAGAAATGAGCCAAAGGTCAACAAGGATCAAACTGAAACAATTTCTTGAGAATACTGTACTTGTGAACTCATAACAACATTGGTAGACTACATAATATTAAGCCAATTAATATTCCATTATTGAGAATGGAATGGGCATTAATAGTCCCATCAATAGCTAATGATCTATTGACAGTTTATGGCTGCCAGAGGAAGAAGCATCAGTATCTTTAAGGGTGTGACCATTGTTGGGGTAACCATGTTCCAATGGATGGCTCCACACTTATGAAAATATTATGGGAAGCATAAAGTGGACCCAGTGGGTTACATAAAGGAAAAAAGAGGGCACGAAGTTAGCAAAATGGTAGGAGAGAGTAGAGGAGTATATTGAGAAGGAGGTTGGAGGATGTGTAAGAGGTGACTATGACAAAAACATACATTTTATTTATGTTTGAAATTCTCAAAGAATTAATACACATTTTTATTTGTTTTAAAAGTAAAGCCAATGAAGTCGTAGCTCAATGGTAGAGTGTTTGCCTTGAATATATAAGGTCTTGGGTTTGAGTCCTCAGTACTGTATGTAGTAGTAATAATAAGAAGAATGATAATAAATTTGGTTAAAATGAAGTATAGAACACTGAAATTCTATGCTTTGAAAAATCTGAATAAAACTAGAAAAAAACTTACAAAAAATGAAAGGGAAGAAAGGAGATGAAACAAGAACTTCAAAAGAAATGCTTAATTGATAGCATACACAACAGATGGCATATCTCAATCTAGTTCATCATATAACAGATAAGTTTTACAAAACATTAATCTAGATTCCAACATTATTACAAAGTGACATGGATAAACTGATAATAGATAACATGAAAAACAACTGACAAATGTGTTAAGGCATGATCTAAGTGAAGCCTCAGGCCTTACTGATAGTAAAACTGAGTCCTTGCAAAGACTGCAAAGACACAGAAGCAGAAAACTTCCACACGACAGAACACAATTTAATACTCAGAATGAATAAAGCAAAGCACTTTAATTTGCCAGGGAAGCTTCTAAAAGCCATATATCAAAATATGCCATCACCATGCAAATAGAAATCTACAAATCTATATCTACAGATTTAGAAACTATCAATTATTTAATAGAAGTCGGTGACTGCACTCAGGATTTAGATCAGATGGTAGAGTTACAATCTAAGTTCGCAGGGCTCTGGGTTTAAACCAGAGCATACACTTGTATATGCTACCCAGCACTCTGAAAGTCAAAACTGGAGAATCAGAAGTTCAAATCATCCTCAGCTACACAGAGCCCCAGTCTACATGGGACCCCAATTCATTAAATATTAGGGATTTTACTACCACAAAACACCAGATCAATGATTCAATTCAGGAAGACAAAAGAAAATAAAATTGATTTCAACAAAAACCAAAAAGCTTTCTGACATTTTAAAACTCTAAAATTGACATCTCCTTGGAATTACTATTTAAGAGAATAGTTAACAGTAAAGCTGTGAAGTTCCTCCTGTAAGCAACAGGAACCAAATTAGGATGGTAGCTTTGCTTGCTACTTCATGAACAACCAAGATACTCATGTAAACTAGCAAAGAAATAATGATATTCTCATCAAGATTTTTTTTCATTACCTGGGATAGAACGTGTGCTTTGTGTGTGCTAAACAAGCACTCTATCAAGCAGCTACACTCGCAAGGATTATTCATGAGTATGTACTTAAATATTTACAGTGCTATGACATTAAGAGACCACATCTCTATGAGTTTTACAGATGATAAAAACTATGACTTGACTTCCCTAAAGTCTGGTGATCTTGGATTAAAACACTTGCTTTACTGGGAGCTGGTTCTATCATGTTAAGAATAAATAAGAAGAAAAAACAGACAATACATAATATAAATACTATAAACTATAAATGTTATAATAAAGTAATGAAGAAAATTCCATTTTTATCAGTAATCAAAGAATAGTTTGTCAAGACAATAAGTATATTTTTAATTCACTCATTTTTAGTTTATCAAATGAAAAATATAAAGAACATAATATCTAGCCCTAAGAAGAATAAAGGAAAAGGTTTTTTTCTTGTGTACTGAAGGTAGCAGTGGACATGAGAACAGAACACTTCATGGAATAAAAATATTGATGTATGCTTAGAATCATTAGTTTTTGGTTCTAAACAAGATTAATGAAATTGTCCATTATAAGAAGACAGGCTTACAATGCATATGCTATTTGTGGTGGCTTCATAGTCATGAAGGATAGGAAGTAGCCTGTCATTTTGATAGTAATGGGACGCTTCAGGAAGGTTCAGTTGAGCCTCTAACTTACACTTTACGTAACTAAAACCAAAACCACACAGAGATGCTGGTATGCATTAATTGTAACTGAAAGACACAGAGAAGTTGAAAGGTGAGCAGAGGAGGAGCTGAACAACAAGGAAGCAAATACTAGTAGTTAAATTAAAAGCACATCAAACAAGACATGAAAGGGATCTCCACCACAAAACTAGAAGGAGTCTAGATGGTACAAAATTTTTCATCAATGATTTTGATTAACGTCTGACACCAGCTGCTTAATCCTACCAAAGTCCAGGGACTAAGGAGATATCTTATCAGTAAAGAGGATGTGGTATAAGAATAAGGACCTACTATGTTCAAATCCCAAAATTACACACACACACATACACAATCTGAGCATGCTGATGTGTGCCTGTAATTCTGGTGCTGGTGAAACAGAAACAGGAGGACCCTGAAGTCTCACAGGCCAGCCATCCTAGTTCAATAGGCAAGTTCCAGGTCAGGAGAGATTCTGTCTCAAGAAACAAAGTAGAAAGCATCCTGCAGAGCACCATTAGAGGCTAACCTCTAGGATACACACACACATGCAGGATACATACACACACACACACACACACACACACACACACACACACACACATACACGCACACACACCCAGAGAGAGAGAGAGAGAGAGACTAAAGCTGGAATGTGAGGTAGAATCTACAGACAGAAACATGGAAAGACATTTTTGCATTTTTGGAGGCTATGTCCTGGAGTGAAGGCATTGTTGTGTTGTGAATAGATAATACTTAAACAGTGTGGATGGAGAGAATCATTATCTGTATGCAAAGGTATGTCTGAATGCACAGCATGTGTGTGAGCTCAGGCATAAGTGTGTGCATGGATCCCTGTGTCTTCTTGATTACAACATAGACCTTGGGCATCTGGGGGAGGAAAGTTAGTGTTTTTGCATGATGTACTTATGATGCTGGTTTGTAGCCACAGGGTAAAACATTAGTCTATTAGTTTCAAAGGGTTGTACTATAAGCATTCTAACAGTGTTGTTTGCTTTTGGTTGCCCTAGTACCTAATTGTAACTCCTCTCAAATTTCATCTTGCTTATAAATCTAAAATATGAATAAATTTTAAGAATGTCTAGTTTCTATAGGCATCATCTAAATTATGATGCTTATGTGAATGTAGCATATATAGACACATATATCCATACCTATACTCTCTTCATATGAAAACCTTAAGCATCTGAAAGCATTGCTTGATCACATACTACATACTAATGATGACAATAGCTCTTCATTTCCTATCCATGTCTTCTTCACATTGTCTTTTGTAGTGAATATGTAAGGGCTTCTGAAATGCAGACTCTTAGAAGGGCATTCAAAGTCAGTCTCAAGCCTTGTACCTGTGGGAAACACCTGGCAGCCCGTGGTCGTGGGCAACCATTGAGAAGGCACTCTGAAAGCCAGGAAACTGAAAATGGCTTTTACCTTGGCCATTGCTTGGATGCTAGAAAGATAGGAGCCAAAAAGCCTTGTTTTGGAGCCAAGGCTCTAAGGGACATGGTAGAAGCACCCTGTGGAAGGGCATGGCCAGGATCTAAGACCGTGATAGACTTCCCTGTGGAAGAGAGTGGCCAACGATCAGGAGAGACCCCAGGAGCTGTGCATTAATTCAAGAAACTGCAACTTGACAATTCCCTATTTGAGGACAGGGCCCAAGAACCACCGCAACAGAGGACAAGGTGTGAAGCAGCATGCATGCCCCATTGACTGACTCCAATGCCATGCTGACAGGAAAAGCCATAGAGAACTTCTGACAAGGGCAAGCTCAGGAAAACCGAGAAAAGCCTCGGAAGGCTGATAGGCCTGAGGCGCGAGGCACATAAACACTCAAAACAGAGGGTGATGAGAGCAGTGGGCTCAGATGACATCATTGCCCAAGGTATGAGGCCCGCATGGGCTGAGGAGACCATGGGAGTGACAATAATGGAGGCCTGAAGAAAGCTGAGGCAGGAGCAGAGCAACTGAGGGGAGCTGGCAGGCAAGGACAGCACTGACCTGAGGTGCAAGGTGTGAGTGCACTCTGAGGCCAAGGAATGGACCATGAGGAAACAGCAGAGACATACTCATGGTGAGGGGCAAGGCTGAGGAAGCCAGGGACCTGCCAGAGGTCTAGGTACCAGGTGGGCATATGCCAGCAGCTAGTGTCTACACCAAAGACTAGGCTGCACAGCACAGCATCTATGCTATGTAAGTATGACAGTCTTGGCTGACTGAGGAAACCTACCCCAAGCTAAGCAGCCAAGGCAGACTGGCCACATGGAGATTCCCTGGAAGGAGAAGGCCTCAAGAAGGCTGCCAGAGCAGTGCTAGAGCCAGACTGCTGATTGCTGTTTGAGGTGTGCCTGCAGATATAAGGCTGACCAGTTTTCCAAAAATACCCATGGCCTGGTATCATTTCAAAAGGGTTAGGGTAGGATTGTTTATGTGTTGTTAGGTAATAGGTGTTTTGGTATTCATAAATATAGAAATTAATAAAATTTTCAGTTATAGTCTTTCAACATAAGTTGATTTAGGTTTCTTCCCCATACATTTCCTTGCCCAGATAGGGAGGCTTGCAAGAAGACACAGATAAAAACAAAACAAAAAACAAGAAAACCATCAGTTAGCAACATTGCCTTCTGTGGTCCAGTCACAGTGTCACTTTCAATTCTATTTGTGTGAGAAATATGAAAGCATCCCTGAGTCTAGGGACTAGAACATGAACTCATCTCCTAATGGAAAAGTGCTGATGTTACACTGTAAGAAAAATTCTTGGTATCAGATGCATTTAATACTTCTATCTTTGGAAAATACCACCCAGCATAAACCACATTCTGAACACAACAATCCTCATATGGAGGTCTCCAGTTGTATTCATTTCTCTGCAATCTTATTCATGGCCAAATAAACTCATCTTATCTATCTCTTCTTTTATTAACAGACACCTAGGCTCATCCTGTTAATTTTGACATTATGTACAGTGCTATAATAGATGTGTGTGTTTTGCTTGATATGTTTACTTGGAGATCCTCTGATACATACCTAAGACTGATACCACTGGATTGTATGGCAGTTCTAATTTCCACGGTGGGAGAAATGATTTACATTTCCACAAGCATTGTACAGGGATTCCTTTCCCCTCTACATTCTTACCAGTATTTTTTATTATTATTTTTCTCAATGATTCTGACTATATGAGTTAGAAACCCATCATTCAATACTACAATATATGTTGATGTTATTACATTTTTTCAAAACATATATTTTGGACCATATTCTTACCTGCCCCCAACTCCTCCATGGTCTTTCCTACCCCCAAATCACCCAAATTCATGCTTTCTCTCTTTCACACAAACAAATAAAGCAACAAAAACATGAAAATAACAACAGACTAAAAAAATCAACAAAACTGAAATTAAGGCCATTTTCCTTTCATGCCAGTAAGGTAAATTATAGTTTGAAAATTTTATATTGTATTTTTATTATATTTTTAAGCTTATTAACTCTTTTCTTAAAAAAGTATTATTTATTTCTAGAACATAGTTTCCTCCCTCCTCCCCTCTTGGCCCCTCCCTTCCTCTCTCCTTCCCTCCCTCCCTCCCTCCCTCCCTCCTTGTTCCTCTATTTGGTACTCTCCTTCTCCTCAGATGAGGTGGGTCCTCACATATCATACTCCCTCAGATCTTGCGTCATGTGAGGCCCAAGAGCTTCCACTCGTACTGGAGCTTGATAAGGCATACCATCTAGGGTGTGGGGTTCCACTAACCTGCAGCAGATTCCATGACTCACTGGTGGGTAGAATTTTTCCTAGGATAGATATGCTAGGTTCCTATCTATTTGGGTGTGTGGGTTGTAGGATAGTTATCCTCTAATGTATGGTTAATATCCATTTTTAAGGGAATACATACCATGTTTATCTTTCTAGGACTGCGTCAGCTCACTTAGGATGAGCTTTTCTAGTTCCATCCATTTGGTTTCGAATTGCATGATTTCCTCATTTCTGATAGCTGTGTAGTATTCCATTGTGTAAATGTACCACAGTTTTTTTATCCATTCTTCAGTTGATGGACATCTGGGTTGTTTCCAGTTTCTGGCTATTACAAATAAAGCTGCTATGAACATTGTTGAGGCAATGTCCTTGTGGTTTCGTTTCAAATCTTTTGGATATATGCCCAAGAGGGGTATGGCTGGGTCTTGCAGATATATTTATCCCTCTCAGGTCTCTGAGGTGGTTGAAGAATAGATAGCTAGAGTCTCATAGTTAAATTTTGAGTTGTTTAGGAATCAAGAAGGTGTTCTGTATCTAAGAAGATATTTTTAAAATTATGAGGCAAGTTAGTATGAAAGCTGAGTTAGATATAGAACTTTAAACTCATGGAGATGGTTAGATAGTAGAATGTTAAAGTCAGGTGCCAAATACATATGGACTGGACATTGGGAATGTATGCTAAGCCATATAACTCTTATACTTGTGGCCTATTTATTTCTGTTGTTTTGTATTGTATTTATAGTTATAAGAAAAAGAACCATTTTTTGGACTGAGAGGGAGAGCTGTTGGGGGAAAAAAGAAATACCTTAAACTAAAAAAAAAAAAAAAAAAAAAGAAGAAGGGAAGAGGATGGGGGGG
>CAJQZJ010014563.1:5688256-5700154 GCA_907164525.1 Lophiomys imhausi | reverse complement strand
AAAAAAAAAAAAAAGATGCAGATTCTGAGTAATCTAACCATTTCTGGTTGTCAATGGGGCACCTTAGTTGAAGTTTTTCAAGGGATTTGTAAAGAATTTCTTCAAGAACTGAAGAGGAAAGTTATGTCAATTTGCCTATCCAACATTCAGTGACGGAACAGGTATCCATTAGCTATGGCCCTTACTGTGAAAAGATGAGAAAACTGCAAGGCATGCAGTACCTCCTGTTCTCCAGTAATTCTGAAATCCAGGAGACAATGAAGGATAAAAGAGAAACCAGCCTTGTTGCCCAGAAATGACTCTCTAGCATCCTCAACTCTATATATTAGCCCCAGTTTTAGCCAGAAAGTCATGTGTGGAATTTGTAGCTGCATTTTTCCCCCTGATTGTGTCAAAGCTACTAATTTGTAGATTCAAGGGCTCATTCACATTATGTGTTGTCTTTATTTATTCAGTTGAAGT
This sequence comes from Lophiomys imhausi, assembly GCA_907164525.1. Classification (NCBI taxonomy): domain Eukaryota; kingdom Metazoa; phylum Chordata; class Mammalia; order Rodentia; family Muridae; genus Lophiomys; species Lophiomys imhausi. The sequence goes on along the minus strand of CAJQZJ010014563.1, from coordinate 5,699,692 downwards.
GAGATAATTCTTTTTACACTTTGTGAACTCTCCATGAATTAATTTATAATCAACTGTAATAGACAAATACCAACATCTATGGATATATTTAAGAAATGCTTTTCTCTACTTTAGACTTTCTGTCGCAGTCAGCTTTGGGCCATGGTGCTTACAAAGCATTTGCTTGTCTGAAAAGGCTCTGGAAGGCATACTTTTTCTCTGATTGAGTGTCTCTCTGAGACACCTTGGTAGATATTTCTGAAGTTATAAGGCATCTTATAATCCATGTAGAATTTGTCTTTACTCTTAAGTCTTTTCTGACCTTTGGAACTGGTATAAGAAATTTTTATTTTAGCTCTAGCAAATTCTGACTCCTTTATATTTAACAATTATGTCCCAAATTTCTCTCACATTTCATTATAAACATGCCAAGGAACTTTCACCATTTGCCCATACTGGTTCAGACACTTAGTTCATTTAATTCATTTTCTACTTGCCACACTTAACTTATTACTAGATTTCTGTGAGTCAATTAAAGGATTACCTTTACTTCAAGATTTAAGATTTTCTTCATTTTTTTTTCCTTTGGTTTGTCACCAATACCTTACAGTGGAATCATTAGGCTTCTTCTAGGTCCTTCTAACTACTGCCTGCTAGTCAAACCTAGTATTATACTTTTAGATTCTGCTTACCTTGGACTGCAGTCAATACCAAGTTATCAATTGTTTATGCTGATTAACTAGTAGTACCTAAAATACCCACTCAAAACTTAACCAGCATTATGTATTCAATATTTTATTATACAATATACTTTATGTTAAATTTTTGGCTACTGTAAACTAATATAAACTAAGCTATGCTTGGTGGTAGGTTGAGTTTCTTAAATTCATTTTTAATTAACAATGATATTTTTGAGACATAACTCCATTCATCACACATTGAGGAGCATCTGTACAGACAACACCTTGATCATTCTAAATTCATCACTTTGTTTTTTTTTAATGTCATCACTATAAGGCTCCCTAAACTAAGGAAACCCAGTTAAGTAGAATCAGATACTAGTTTGGCCCAAATATTTAGTGATTGCTTAAACAGTTTAGCTTTGTATGAAGTTATTATATACTTAAAAGACAAAAATAATGTTTACCAAACATTTTCATCAAGGTTCTCATCAAAGGTGAGCATGATGGTTCACTTATGCAATACTAGCCCTCAGAAGGCTGATGCTGAGAGAGTACCATGAGTTCAAGGATACCCTGGGCTCCAAAGTGAGACCCTGTCTTGATAAAACAGAAAAAGATTCATATGCAGTATATTATGCAGGCTTACAGTTATTCTCTCTGATATGTTAACTACATTGAACTGGTAAGCAACCTGTTCCCATCTCTTTCAGAACAGTACATGTCAAATGACATTGTAGCATATGGCAGGCAATACATATTCAGAAATGGGCAACAATCCAACATGAGCCAACAGATGATAAGTTGTGTTGTATTTATATTAGTGTTGTGGAAATATATTTGTCAACTTCTAACATTGATATCACTGAGATAGATAATCTTTACCTGACTTGCTGCTTGACTTTTGGTTCACTATTTTCTTTAATTTCATGAGAGAAAAAATTACAGTGTCTAAACACTTGACATAGGTTGACACCAGTTACAATTACTTAACTTCATTTGAAACAAAATTACTTCTCCATATGTATATACTATATGCAAGACTATGTATTTAAGGAATTCTTTTATATATGTTTGCAACATACATGTAGAGACATGTGAATGTGCATATTTATACATATACATAGTAGCAAGTAAAAACTGAAGTATAATTAAAATAGACAACTCAAACCTTCATTCAGGCCAGAAGGCAGGCCTGCTGTGCTTCATTATTACTTGAAATCTATGAATGTAAAAATTAACTTATATCCTGCCAAAGTGAGTGATCTCTCTATAACTTTCGATATCAAATGAGACCTAGAAATGCCTTTAGTGGTTTCATATTCCAATTGCTGTTGGATGACTGAAGGTTGAATTGTGCATTTTCCTTGACAACTCCATTCATCCTAAAGGGACCCTTTCTCTTTCTCACTTACATGTCAAGATCACCATCGCCAAAGGCACCATAACACTTGCTATGGAAAAAGTCACTTTTCTGTGCTAGCTTGAGCAGTTGAAAGATTTGCTGTGCATTACTGTACAGAACACTAATATTATAGCCCACTTAATTGGACTAAATTTTCCTATAATTGTGTAATAACAGAGCTTTCAGTTTTGAATTGATGCAAAGTTGTAGGTTTTAAACATTAGTGAAAGTCCTAAAAATGTGTAAGCTTCATATGTAACATGAAGATATTAGTGTCATTAATATATAATGTATATGTATTAAATTTAACATAATAAGAAATAATTTATATGATACTCTTTGCAGAGTAATGACTCCCAAAAGTTGAGTGCTAGACTCCTCTACTTCTTTCTTTGATTTCTCTTTTCTTCTGTAGCCCTAAAAACATGAACTCAAGAAATTAAACACCAAGAAACCAAATAATCCAATAAAAAATGAAAAACAGAGATAAACAGAGAATTCTGTTTAACAACAAAGGAGGAATCCCTAATGGCCGAGAGACACTTAAAGAAATGCTCAGCATCCTTAATCATCAGAGAAATGCAACTCAAGACAACTCTGAGACTCCATCTCACACCTGTCAGAATGGCTAAGATGAAAAACTTAAGTCCAAGTGGATCAAAGACCTTAACAAAAGGCCAGACACACTATATCTACTACAAGAGAAAGTGGGAAAAAACCCTCGAACTCATCGGCACAGGTGACAACTTCCTGAACAGAACACCAACAGCTCAGGACCTGAGATCAACAATCAATAAATGAGATCTCATGAAACTGAGAAGCTTCTGTAAGGCAAAAGACACTGTGATTCAAACAAAACGGCAGCCTACAGATTGGGAAAAAAATCTTCACCAACCCCACATCTGACAGAGGGCTAATATCCAAAATTTACAAAGAACTCAAGAAATTAAATGCCAAGAAGCCAAATAATCCAATCAAAAAATGGGGAACAGAGCTAAACAGAGAATTCACAAAGGAGGAATTCCTAATGGCTCAGAGACACTTGAAGAAATGCTCACCATCCTTATTCATCAGAGAAATGCAACTCAAGACAACTCAGATTCCATCTCACACCTGTCAGAATGGCTAAGATCAAAAGCTCACATGGCATCACATGCTGGCAAGGATGTGGAGAAAGGGGAACCCTCCTCCATTGCTGGTGGGAGTGCAGGCTTGTGCAACCACTATGAAGGTCAGTCTGGCGATATCTTAGAAATCTTGAAATAGCTCTGCCGGGGGACCCAGCCATACCACTTCTGGGTATACATCCAAATGATTCTTTACCGAATCACAAGGAACTTTCTTCATCTATATTCATAGCAGCCTTATTTGTAATAGCTAGAAACTGGAAACAACGCAGATGTCCCTCAACCGAAGAATGGATGAAAAAACTGTGATACATCTACACAATGGAATACTACTCAACTATCAGAAACAATGAAATCATGCAATTTGCAGCCAAATTATGGAACTAGGGAAGTTCATCCTGAGTGAGCTAACCCAGACCCAGAAGGATGCACATGGCATCTATTCACTTATAGTCAGATTTTAGCCATATAGTACAGGATAACTATACCACAATGAATGCACCGAAGGGAACATGAACATAGACTTTTTAACCTGTCAGTGAGATACTTTGCCCTATTGGTGCTGCCTTATATGCCCCCAGTTATAAGGAGGCTCTTGGCCCTCATATGACTGCTGAACTGGGGCAGGAGGAGTGGGATGGAAGTGATAGGGGGTATAGGATGGGAGGGCAGAACTGGGAGTGGTGGAAAGAGGACACTGTAATGGAGATGTAACCTGAAGTAATAAATAATTATTATTTTTAAAAAAAAGGAAAACTCAAATGACAGCACATGCTGGCGAGGTTGTAGAGAATGAGGAACACTCCTCCATTGCTGTTGGGAGTGCAAACTTGTAGAACCATATGGAAATCAGTCTGGGCATGTCTTAGAAAACTTACAATAGCCCTACCTCAAGACCCAGTCATACCAGTTCTGGGTATCTACTCAAATGATTCCTCACCAAATCACGAGGACATGTCCTCATCTATGTTCATATCAGTCTTATTTGTAATAGGTAGAAACTGGAAACAACCCAGATGTCCCTCAACTGACAAATGGATAAAATAATTGTGATACATTTACACAATGGAATGATACTCAGCTATCAGAAACAAGGAAATCATGCAATTCACAGCCAAATGGATGGAACTAGAAAAGCTCATCCTGAGTGAGCTAACCCAGACTCAGAAAGATGCACATAGGATGTCTCACTTATAATTTTATTTTAGTACAAGATAACTATCCTACAATCAACACACCAAAAGGATCAGGAACATAGACTTTGTTACCTATTAATGGGACAATTTGCCCTAAGGATGCTACCACGTAGGCCCCCAATGCAAGAGGAGCTCTTAGCTCTCATATGACTGTTGAACTGAGAGGGGCTTATACGTAGGGACACTCCACATCAGAGGAGTGGGATGGGTGGGAGAGGGAGGAGAGGGTGGGAGGGTGGAACCGGGAGGGGTGGAAAGAGGGTACCATGATGGAGATGTAATTGAAGTAATAAATAAAGATTTTTAAAAAAGAGAAAAAACATAAATGTGATTTGATTTTTCACCTTTGAAGGCATAGAGTAACTTTTGGTGATTTTCCACAATGATAATATTGAGAGGATAGTTGATGAAATGAACAATATAATCTAACAATTTATTTTTTAGAAAAAAGAGCTGAAAGCATATAAAGCCAGAGGCAGAGACATTTTTAACTTCTAGAGTCTCACAACAAACTCCATTACCCAAATAAAAGATTACTGAATGCTTATGTATTTTAGTTATGGTTACTGTTATGTCCTGAGACACCATGACAAAAACCAAGTTGAGGCGAGAGGGCTTATTTGCCTTACACTTCAAATAGCTCTTCATCATCATAGGAAGTCAGGACAGGAACTCAAACAGGACAGGAATCTGGAGGCAGAAGTTGATGCAGAGGCCATGGAGGGGTGCTGCCTACTGGTCTGTTCAGCCTGCCTTCCTACAAAACCCAGGAACATCATCCCAGCACGGCATCACCCATAGTGGACTGGGCCCTCCTCCATAGCTCACTGGTTAAGGAAATATCTTATAGCTGGGTCTTACAGAGGCATTTTCTCAATTGAAGTTCCCTCCCTTAGATACCTCTAGCTGTGTTAAGTTGACATTAGACTAGCCAGCATAGCATGAGTTTTTCCAGTGAAGAAAGAAGCTGGGTGAATGCAGTTTTTGTACCTGCAGATTCTAGCTCCAACCAAACTCTTTTGCGTAACAATAGAGATATTAGTTTGTAAAAAGTATATAATTGTAAACATATATGCACCTAATTTAAGAGTACCTAAATGTATAAAGTAAATATTAACAGAATTAGAGGTAACAGACAACACCATAATAAGAATAGGAGAAGTCAACATCCCACTTTCTTATATATATCATATATATATATATATATATATATATATCAGTATACTTTAGTAACAGACAACACTATAATAAGAATAGGAGTAGTCAACATCCCACTTTCTTTTATATATATCAGTATATCAGTATACTTTAGTAACAGACAACACTATAATAATAGGAGTAGTCAACATCCCACTTTCTTATATATATATGTATATATATATATATATATATATATATCAGTATACTTTAGTAACAGACAAAACTATAGTAAGAATAGGAGTAGTCAACATCCCACTTTCTTATATATATATAAGAATCTCATTATGGAAGCTGTGCTATGTATCAGTGTGTTCCACAATATTCTCTTTTGTCCAGATGTTTTTGCTTGCAAATGTTCATTATAATCACTCCTTGGTCTGGTATGAGACCTCTGGCTTCTGTTACTTTGTCAATACTGGAACCTCACTGGGACTTGTCTCAGATATGCTATTATTGTCCTGTGTCCTGGAGATCCTGTAGTTCTGGGACTTTGGAACTGGCCTCTTCATGCACTCCAGAAGTTCAGTCATGGGTTGTATGTTGGGATAGGTCAACTCAAAGTCCTAGTTCTGGCCCTGCAAGCCCCACTTGCAGGGCCTGCTCTACGGAGTGCTGCAGCAGGTAAGGGGTTGACCAGCTCTATTGCTTTCATGCCTGTCATAAATCAAAAATGTGATATTTTCACTTCATTAACAAAAAAGAAATCTAAACAAGCTCCTCATTATTAAAAAGAAGAAAAGGAAAGGAAAGGCCACTTGTAGCTAACTATTCCCATTTTGCATATATCTTATAAATAAAATATATTTAATTTATTCCACATTCCTTTTTGTTTCAAGAAAACAGATTGTCATAGTATCTTTATACTTCTAGAGCACTCAAAGGGTTTTGTTATAAAAATCAATATGTCCAAAGCTCTTTCCTTTTGTAAGCCAACTATTTCAATTTTTACCTGTCTGCTGAAGAAAACCATGTATCTTCCGGCAAGCAGTTGGATTTTGTCAATTCTTTGTGGTCCATTACCAGCCAGCCAAAATTCAAGGTCACTCACTTTAATGTTCACTTCCTAGCAGATGTCCCCTGTCTTGATGAAGGTCCTTAAAGTTAGTAAATGAGCATGAACTATTTTAAGCTATGTGAAATGCAATTCATCACCCTGCCTAATGCTTGCCATCTAAGTCTTGCTTTGTTTCTGATCTTTCGGCATTGTCAGCAGGTGAAGGGGGCCTTAATGGAATACCTCACCCTCTCTGCTCCTCTAAAAGGGCTAGGATGTGTCAGTGCATAGACTGAACACATAGGTTGGTCAGACCCTTGGGATGATTTGTTATGAGGAGGCCAAAATCTGCAGAGGATTATGTAACTGAGACAACTCCCCTTTGTTAAGGTATAACTAACCACATCATAGTATAGGTATATTAACCCCAAAGGTATAATAAACCCCAAGCACATTGGTATACTTTTTAAAATATACATTGAAGAATTCTCTACTTTGTGATGTAAATTTTTCTCCTTTCCTTGTTATAATTATCCTTTTCATTGTAATTTCTTCTTTCTGTTTATTGTTCAATTGATGGCTATGTCTTCTAGCTTTTTAGATAAAAATGTCAGTACATGTATGTGTGTGTGTGTGTGTGTCTGTATAGATGGTTGATAGACAGATGGATAGATAGATAGATAGATAGATAGATAGATAGATAGAGAGATAGAGAGATAGATAGATAGATTGTGTGTGTGTGTATGTGTGTGTGTGTGTGTGTGTGTGTGTGTGCTGTGGTAAAAACATAGAATACAGTACTTTATACAATGCTAGATAAGTAAGTTCTGAACCTCTGCACCCTAAATTTGTTTTATTTTATTTCTGTTGTACTTAATTTAAGACCATATAATTTTAGTATTTACTACTCTGATAGTCAATTCTTCAAATAAACACAACCAATAGGAGATTGGAGACCTTTATCTATAGTGATTTTTTATAGGTATCTGCTCATTTGACAATTGATACCAGAAGATCCCTCTGCTTGCTGGCCACCAGTAAAGATCAAGGAAGGAAGAGTACATTTTCAAGTCTTGAAAATGAGAGAGATAATGATTTAGATTCTAATCTGTGTTTGAAATACAGAGTATTGGGAGCAGGAAGGAGAAAAGATTAGTGCTGATGTGTGGGCATAAGAGGGAGAGTACATTCATCCATCCCTTGTTTCTGTTCTATGCCTGCTCTCAGGAGGTGGGATAATACCAACTCACAGGCAAAGCACCATCTACAGTCTCAGGCCACCAATTTAATGATGATCTCTCTAGGAACACATCTCTTTGACATATCCTCCAGATTCTCAGACATGGCATAGTCCAGACAAGTCAATACATAAACTAGAAATTACAACTGCTTTTGGACTTAACCATTATCTTTGGTATAACTCTTAAATGGTGCTTTTTGGTTATTTATTTATTTATATTTTAATGTTTATTTATTACTTCAAGTTACATCTCCATCACAGTCCCCTCCCTTCACCCCTCCTGGTCCCACCCTAACACCCTCATCCCCCACTCCTCGCCCCCTCCCACCCATCCTATACTCCGGTGTGGGGTACCCTACACATCAGTGTCCTTCAGTTCAACAGTCATATGAGGGCTAAGAACTTCCTCTTACAGTGAGGGCCTACATGGAAGCTCCATTAGGGAAAGTATACCACTAACAGGTAACAAAACCTATGTTCTTGTACTTTCAGTCTATTGGTTGTAGGATAGTTATCCTGTACTATATGGCTAAAATCCAATTATAAGTTAATACATGCTATGTGCATCTTTCTGGGTCTAGGTTACCTCACTCAGGATGAGCTTTTCTAGTTCAATTCATTTGGCAGAAAATTGCATAATTTCCTTGTTTCTGATAGCTGAGTAGCATTCCATTGTGTAAATGTACCACAGTTTTTTTTTTTTTAATCCATTCTTCAGTTGAGGGACATCTTTTTTTCTAACTCAATAGTTCCCGGAGAGCATGCATGTTTCATATAAGTGTGTATCTTTTCAGTGGGTACAATTTTCCTTCTTTCTTATTTTTAGTGTTTTTATTACATCTTGCTTAATGCAGATAAATTACATAAAGTACACTTTTTGTAACCTGTTGAAATTTCTTTTGGTTCTTAACTTATAATCCATATTTGTTTCCTATATTAAATGTACAATTTGAAAAGTTCAAGCTAATATTTGTACATATAAGTTTCTTTCATTATTGAAATTAACAAAACAATACAATATGTGTAGAATTCAAATTCTTTTTTGTACTAACACTTTATAAATCAACAATTGACATTTAGTTTGGCCTACTTATCCATCATTAGTGAGCAAGATGCAATAAACTCTTTTACTAGGTTTCTAGATTTGTCAATTTGTCCTCCATGACTAATCATTTATCCTTTATGTATGCCAAGAGATCTTCCTAGATGCATAAAAATTATTTGCTGTTATCTTCATGACTGATCATTCTTTTCATCAAACAAGGAGAGTTGGATGTTTGACTTTTGTCTTAAATTATGTTTGTTCAGTCCTCATGTTTCCATCATGAAGTATCTACTTTTAGTAAATGAATTTTGACCATAAAGTATTATTTTTAAATTATTAATTTTATGCAATGATTTATTTGTCTTAAATTACTATTATATTACCATTACTGCCATCACTTTAAAATTTTTATATATTTGCTAACACATTTGATTGAGGGACTTATATCACTTTTTTTTTCCTCTGTTAGGCAGCAACACATCCTTGCAGGTTTTTAACGATGGACCCCTTCCTGGTGGTCTACATTGGACCCACTGGTTCTGTGGCAACACTAGAAAGGTAAATACCAATATTAACACTTTTTATAATTTCAAATGCTGTATGCAAAGGTGGAACTGTCTGTGTTCTGTTGAGATTCATGTTAAAAAAGCGATTTCCTCCTGGTCAAAACAATAGAATCTACATCTGTCTGCAGGTAGAGACATAGCATTCAAACATGCTCTAGTGATTAAAATATTGTGTATTAGTATCTCATTCCTGAAGAATTAATCCAGCTGGGCCTATCAATCATATGTCCAAGAAACAACCCTCCACACTAAGGAGATAGGAAGTTGTATCGCTTCCTTTCTCTTTTCTTCTTCATCTCCCTGTTGCTGGAAGTTGCTGACATGCAGCTGTTTGCTGACCTCCTTTGCTGTTCTTAAACTCTAGTAAACAAATTGTCCTCAATTATCCTTCTAGTTCATCTTTAAATTATTTCATTAATGAGACTAAGAACACAAAAAAGAATACCATCTTTCCTGGTAGTATATGAAGACCATGAAGGGACACATACAGAAGCTTCTTTGAGCAGGAGCAGGTGGCAGGGACTTTCAGACAGCTCCTTCAGGTAAATCAAAATACTGGCAGTTACCTTTTGGGCAACATTCATTTAGGAAGGATATAGTTTCCAAGCTTTAACTTTCTGTCTTGGCCAAGGTTTATAAAACCCTTACTTTGGTGCTTCAACACAGTAGGAGAAAAAAAAAAAGGCTATTTCCCTCCTCTCCCAAGACCCTTCCTTGGGGGTAAGGGTGAAATATAATCTCCATACATAATTCCTTTCTTTGTTGCATGGCATAAATGTTTAGAACAAATTGGGTTTGATTCCTCTGTGGCCAGAGGCCAAGGATTACAGAAGGGAATTCTGTTTTCTCTTTTTATCTCCTCTCCTAAGTAAGCACTCTTCCCTGTAATTTTTATGACCAAATCAGAGAGGAGGCACCTGAACACCTCATGGTTGTGCCAACAGGGCTGACTAGCTCATCTCCCTCCACAAACCTTACCTTAGACTCTTTGATAGACTCTATAAGAAGCCCACATACAAGTACTTCAATAGCATCTCGTATCTGGAGGTACACTTCTACTATGGGAACTTTGACTTCCTTCCCTTAAGCCTCTACATATGAAACTAATCAAATTCCTTTCTGAACTCAGCCTTCTGGGATTCATGAATTCAATTCTTTGAATTCACAAGACAAGATCTCAGAAGTTACTGAGTAGGTGGAAGTTTCATGCATCTGTGAGCACCAGACACCCTAAATCCTTAGTTAAAAGCCCACCTGAGACAAGTAAAAAAGCTTTGGTCAAGATTAAAGGCCCTACATTTCTTCAATCATAAGGATTTGAAAGATGTTATTTTCATTTCCATTTTAAAATATTTATACTCTAGATTTTAACTTATGTACTTACCAGAGACTGCTAGTATCTTAATATATATACTTACATTAATTTCCTCCCACCAACTCTCTCAACCCCTTATCCAACAGCACACAGAAATAACCCTTTTATTTTTTCTACTTTGTACAATATTTCCACTGGTTGAATATGGTTTCTGTCTATCATGGAATTGCTTCTTTATTAAATGATTAGTGGTTATATTCTTGAGGCAGAGTTTTATGTTTAAGTGTTTGTGGGTTTGTGCTGTGTGTTTAAAGAGAGAGCTGAGAGCACCACATGACTCTGGATACCCGGGCACCATCTCATCATTTTGACATGCATGCCTAAACTTCCTGCTACTTCCCTGAGGTAGGTTGCTCTATGACTGTGCCTATGCTGCGTCACAGAGACAAATTATCTTATAGGGGTTGCAAACTTGCAATAGTAATATATCCTGGCTGCCTGCACTGCTTTGGGGTAGAAGCCAGATCGACTTGCTGCAACTTCTATTCACAGGTTTGGAGACCTGCTTGAAACAACAATCCCCAATTTCTACAGCCTTCTTCAATATTTGCATTTATCTATGGTTTTCTCTTCAGTTAAAATTATCTGTTTTATGTTTTGGGGCTTACTTAAAAGTATCTGTTTTATGT
>CAJQZJ010014563.1:5639508-5673317 GCA_907164525.1 Lophiomys imhausi | reverse complement strand
GTGTGTGTGTGTGTGTGTGTGTGTGTGTGTGTGTGTGTGTGTGTGTGTGAATACATATGTAATAGAAATACACACATATAGATTTATTTATTTATTTATGTGCAGGGAGACAAACCAAACTATATTAAACTATATGCTGACTATTGAGAGATATCAGACAAAAGTTTTAACTTTAATTGTGAAACACTATGCAAATTTAAACATTTAGAGTTTGGCCAGGAGCTAGTCTAGGTAGAATAAAAGCAAAAAAGAGTATTCCCACATCTATCTTTCCTAGTCTTTCTTTCATTTCTATTCCCAGAATTTTGAAGAACTGCAGAAATTGCATGCCTCTGAGAGGATCCCAAGCAAGATGCTTCATATGACATATTCCTTAGATGTTTATAAAAAATAGTAAAGGAAAATAACAGAAGTGGTTTTATTTTAATTCATGTTGTATGACATCACACTGGATGGAGTAAAAGCCAAAGGATCTACCTGACATATTCATGCATAATCAAAAATGCAATGAGTGAAGACACAAGGCGGTGAGGTGACCCATCTAAAGCAAGCCAACACCAAATGTGTCATCCAAGATAGAAACTGAGGGTTAAATCAGGGGCTGTAATTAAACCCTATGATCAAAAGTGACTTGTGGAAGTAAGGGTTTATTTTGAACTATGGTTCCAGAGGGATAAGTGTGAGGGGCATGGCAGCAAGCAGAAAGCATAGCAACAGAAACAAGAAGCTGAAAGAATGCATCTTTAAACACAAAGAGGGAGGAAAAAACTGGAAACTGGACAAGACTACAAACTCTCAAAGCCTGCCCCCAGTGACATAGTTCTTTTAGCAAGATTACACCTCTTAAAGAGGTATAACCTCTTCCATAACCTCTCCCACACAGTACTACCAATTGGACACCATGCATTCAAATACATGAGCCTATGGGGAACATTTCTCATTCAAACCACCTCAGAGGTCAAGACACAATTAGAGTTAATTACATTAAAAAAAAAAACTTCCTTGACTCTGTTTTGAGTCATGGGTTGAAGATTGCATTAGTGATCTCTCCACGAGAGAGTTTTCAGGGAAGTGTTAGCAGCATATAATGCCTGAAGTCTAGCTAAGAATTCATGGTCTTTAATTTTGGCCACAATTATAAAACACATAGAATAAAATCTATACTTTTCTTCATGACCTTTGTTTGTCTTTTATGTCTAACTTCATTCCATACATTCATACCTGGTTTATCAGTACTTGACAATATTAGTTTCCTTTCCATTTCAAAGTTAGGCATTTTAAGTCACATATTGATTCATTTGATTGTATCTGTAATCAATATACTAGAATCTCTTTAAGGTAGTTGCATGCCTCTCTTGGCCACCTTGGTATATCTCACATATGCCACATCTGGCAACAGATTGTAAGATATGACTTCTTTTTTGTTTGCTTGCTTATTTTAAAGGAAGGAATAAAAAATTCATAGGATGGCACTTACTATAGCTGAGAGTGAAAATATAGAACATATCTAGTCTTAAATATAGAATTTTACTGCAACATCAGAAAAAAATACATTAAAATTTCCTTAAAATCCAGAAATAAAATGTGCAAATATATATTTTCTCCTCAGAATACTGTAAATATCTCGCTATAATTTCCTTTTCATTTTCCAAAAAGATCTCTTGGTTGATTCCCACAGATGCTTATGGGTTTATGTGCTCCCTTCTCTGTTGGTTTTTTGTGTATAGCTAGAATTATGGAGTGGGCTTGGCTTCACACAAGTAGGAAGGAGGAAAATCATACCACAAAATATCTAGCAGGCAGATTTTGTCTTAAATTTCAGGAGAAGATTTCTTTAAAAGGAGCAGGCAGCTGTTATGCATGAATAGAGCGACATGGAATCCCAGTTCTAGGCTTTTAAGCACAGTTGTGTAGGAAGGGCTCAGCATTGCATAAATCACTAGAGCTCTTTTCAAAGTACTTTGGGGAATAACACTCAAGGCAAGGTTCTTTTAACATGCTCACTTACTTGAGTATAGATACATAGAGCCCCAGATCAGAACTGAGTTTCTTTACAAACATCAGACCATCTCAGGGTAAACCTGTGCAGCCTTTACTGGGCGTCTATTCATGAAGAAAGGACACACACACACACACACACACACACACACATACACACACGGGCAAGGGGGGGCATTGGGGAAGAAAGAAATGAATAATGGAGAGAAGCTAAGAAAATGAGGAGAGAGAGAGAGAGAGAGAGAGAGAAACACAGAAGAGTCTTTAAGGAAACAATGCACACAAATGAAAATAGCTGCAAATGTCTCAGGATTCCAGGTTCTTCCCTGCCTGTCTAGATGATGCCCCAAGTCACTTCCTGTTGTTTTTTTTGTTTGTTTGTTTGTTTGTTTGATTTTTGTTTTTTCACATTCAAGGAAAGCTTGAAGATACACCCAGAGCCGACCATCCTCATAGGGCCTACACATTCAGGTAAAGGGTTAGATGACCCTAGAAGAGATAACCTAGGACCATCTTCAGCCATGAGACTCATCTACATTATTCCTCCAAGGAGAAAATACTCAGAGTGGAGCAGACACTAGAAGTGGCCATTGGTTGGCTACTCACTTAACAATCTAACATCAATCTAAGGTATCCTAAGAAAAGCTAAAGACCCTGGCATGATTCTTGTCTTAAACCTCACCCACATGCTCATGTATTTGAATGCTTTGTCTCTGCATGCTGGTGGTATTTTGAGAAACTGTGAATTCTATGGAAAGTTGGGCTTAGGTAGAGGACACAGGTCACTGGGGGTAGGTCCTTGGGGAAATATCATTCCTGGCTCCTTCCTGTGCCACTTTCCACTTCTTATCATGTAAAGATTCTATTTTCCCATCATCATTTGAGACCAAATAAACACGGCTCAGAGGAAGCCATAATCATTGGAATTAATAAGTAAACACATACACATGTGCATATGTGCACATATGCACACACATACAGAGAGAGAAAGAAGGAAGGAGGGAGGAGCACACACATACAGAGAGAGAAGGAGGAAAGGAGGGAGGGAGGAACAGAGAAGGCAGGGAACCTGATTTAGTTTGGCTCCTTTTTAAATATCAATGACAAAATAATTTCTATACTGCCTAAATTATTTCAAAGTCGATTTCAAAAGTTAAAATTAATTGCTAATTTCATGTTAAGAAGCAATTGAGACTTTGATGATCAAATATGATGTTCAGGGCAAGAAAATAACCTCGTATGATAGTTTCATCTGATTCAGGACAATGAAGCAGCACTATTTTTTTTCAAGTTTATCTCAGTATAGCTCTCAACCCATTCATCTGCTCTAACCAGAAGTGTGGATTGCTCGCACAGAAGGCAGTGAATGTATCCTGCTGCAGAACAGTAGGTGTCCTTGGCTTCTATCCAAAGGTGGAGATTTAATGCATTTGTCACCTGGCTTCTGTTTCTTCTTAAGTATTAAGTGAATTGACACTTGTAAGGCTCTATAGGATAGTGCCTACCTGGCACTTCATAAGTGTGGGTAAGCGTTGGCATTCACTCTTATCGGAAATAGCAACTACTAATGAATCCTACACACTATTCTAATTGCTTAATGTGCATTAATTTACCTAATCTTGTCAGCAATTTGTTGAGTATTAATGCATGTTCCTTTTTAAAGAGGAAATTAAAGTTAAAGGCTTTCATTTTTCTAAGGTCTCATCCATGTGAGTCTCTGAAGGTTCATGATCTCTTTACATGGTGCCTCAGAGCAGGAAAAGGTTTCAGAGCTGATTCTCCAATTTACACAAACCTCCCCAGGTTTGCCTGATTTTCCAATTAACAAATTCTATGGGAGACTAATTCCTAAAATCAATAATATACAATAGTATAAAGTATACTCATATTACAAATTGTATATGCATTTTATAATATGTACATATTGTACTATTATCCAAAATATTATTATAATAAAGAATATGGAATAAATTGCAGTTGTAAAGGTAAATAACAAACTTCATTATGTATTTTATAGACCCTATAAACTGGAAAGTAAAAAGTAACATGGGGATAAAGTAAACAATATTTAAAATTTTATTTTGTATATTCAGTACACATCACACCTTCTAAAAATAAATAATATTAACAGTACTAAAATCTCAATAAGAGCAATGTGTTTGGATATGTATCATTATTTATTAATAATATTTGCTTCAGTTTTGGTGATTCAGACATATAAAAGCCTGGTGCCAAGTTCAGCTTATTTTGATTCTTATATAACTAAAGTATCTGAAAAAGATGGCTCACAAAAATTCATGAATCCAAATGAAGAAGGTCATCATTGGCTGTGCATAATTAATCACCCCATCATTTTTCATCCCAATTAGGCAGTGGTATTTGCAGAAATTGGAGTTGTGTATTTCCTTGATTCCTGAATCCAATCAGCTGCTTCTACCCACTAATGAGAAGATATTTCATTTTGGTATTTTAACAAATTGGCAACATGCTCATGGAAAATCTATATTTGGAAAATTCTAAACACATAAAAAATTCTATTTCTTACTTGTGTGCATGCTCCTGTGTTCAGGTAGACTGGACTGTTTTTAATGTTTCTTTAAATGGCGTATTAGGCATACTTGCTCTGGGCTCTTAATGGTTGCTTTCGGGTGGAGTCAGAATCATTAACTTTATGCAGTCCACTTGTGAGTGATCCAGCGTACCTCACATGGACTATACGAATTTTACCCAAGAGCACTTCCACTTCTCTAGCTAAGTCTCTTTCTGTCTTATGAAAGACCTCCCTGAATTCCTTCTCAGTCTGTTTGTCATTTGTATATAAGAAAGCTATTGGCTTTTTATTTTAATTTTGTATTCTTCTACTTTGCTGAAAGTTTTATTTCACTTCCATATGTGTTATGATAAATTATTTTATTGTTAATACAAAAGACAACTTATAAAAAAGTTTTTCTAAAGCAAGAATAATACTTTTTCTATTGCCCTGCATATTTAACCTTGCCACTGGTTTCCATTATTTTATGCAATATCCATCTCACATATTCTCATCGTAAAAAAGAAACTTTAACATTTTTCTTTATAGAGTGCATATTCCATTGATGACATCCTTCAATTTCTGTAAGTTCAAGCAATTCCTATTTATTTTAGGAAGCTTCTACAGGAGTAGTTTTCCATGATTTTTCAAATACCTTCAGTGTTACTTGTCCCTCTTTATATCCTTCCATTGCACTTCTTTTCCACCCTTCTTCCTATTTAAATTATATCTTCTAGTTTCCCCTTTCCTCTCCATAACACTATATTCTATTTCCTCTTCCATGGGAGAGCCTCCTCTCTCCCTGCTTTCCCAAGTCCTGTACTCAATACCTCATCAGTGTGGCTATATGCAGTGTAGCAAGCATGTGGAAGGTTTAAAAGTTAACATCTACATATAAAAGAAACCATACTGCATCTGTCTTTTGGGCTTTGTGTTACTTCACTCAGGATGATTGCATTCAACTTGTAGATTGCTTTGGGAAGGATGGCAATTTTCAGTATCTTAACCTTACCAATCCATCGGTATGGGAGATCTTTCCATTTTCTGGTATCTTCTTCAATTTCTCTCTTCAGTGTATTAAAGTTTTATCATGCAAGTCTTTCACTTGCTTAGTTAGAGTTACCCCAAGATATTTTTATGATGCTATTATGAAAGGGAAATTTTTCCCTGATTTTTTTTCTCAGTCTATTTGCCATTTGTATATAAGAAAGCTGCTGATTTTTAATTTTAACTGTGTATTCTTATACTTTGATGAATGTGTTTATCATCTGTAGATGTTTCCTGGTGAAATTTTTAGGGTCTTTTACTTATAAAATAGTATCCTCTGCAAATAAAAATATCTTGACTTCTTCTTTTCCTATTTGTTTCCCTTAGATATCCTTCAGTTGTCTTATTGCTCTAGCTAAGACTTCAAGTATTATATTGAATATACATGAAAAGAATAGATGTCTTTGTCTTGCTCCTGATTTTAGTGGGAATATCTTAAATTTCTTGCCATTTAGGTTGGTGTTGGCTGTATGTGCTTTAAATTGTTTTTATTGGGCTAAAGCATATATGTTGTGTTTCTTGTATCCCCAGAAACTTTTTCATGAAGGGGTGTTGGATTTTTGTCAAAGGCTTTTTCTGCATCTAATGAGATGATCTTGTGGTTTTTGTCTTTCAGTCTATTTATGTATCAGATTATGTTTATTAATTTACATATGTTAAACCATTCTTGCATTTCTGGGATAAAGCCAACTTGTTGACTATAATCTTTTTGATGTGATTTTAATTAGAAAATGTTTTTGAGAAATATTGCATCTATATTCATAAGGAATATTGATCTACAATTTTCTCTCTCTATTTTATTGACTCCTTGTGGAGTTTTAGTGTCAGGGTAATAGTGGCTTCATGAAACAAATTAGGAAATACTCCTTCAGTTTCTATTTTTTGAAATAATTTGAGGTGTATTGGCATTACTTTTTCTTTGACTATCTGACGGAATTCTCCCGTGAATATAATTGGCCCTGGGTTTTTGTTGTGTTGCTGTTGTTATTAATTACTGCTTATATTTCATTAGAAGTTATGGATCTACTTAACTTGTTTCTTTGATTTTGATTTGATTTTAGTAATGATCAAAGAAAGTAGGAAAAGATAATCAGAGACTGTCTTTTGCGTAGGGGAGCAATAAGAGAGACAGGATTAGGTTGGTAGAAACACAAACATCATTGTTTAAAAGAAGGGATAAAACCTTGTATAAAACTTAAGTCCAAGTGGATCAAAGACCTTAACATAAGGCCAGACACACTAAATCTACTACAAGGGAAAGTCAGGAAAACCCTCAAACTCATTTGAACAGGTGACAAATTCCTGAAGAGAACACCAACAGCTCAGGACCTAAGACCAACAATCAATAAATGGGACCTCATGAAACTGAAAAGATTCTGTAAGGCAAATGACACTGTCAGTGAAACAAAACGGCAACCTACAGATTGGGAAAAAATCTTCCCAACCCCACATCTGACAGAGGGCTAATATTCATAATTTACAAAGAACCCAAGAAATTAAATGCCAAGAAGCCAAATAATCTAATCAAAAAATGGGGAACAGAGCTAAACAGAGAATTCACAAAGGAAGAATTCCTAATGGCTGAGAGGTACTTAAAGAAATGCTCAGCATCCTTAATCATCAGAGAAATGCAACTCAAGGTGACTCTGAGATTCCATCTCACACCTGTCAGAATGGCTAAGATCAAAACCTCAAATGACAACACTTGCTGGTGAGGGTGTGGAGAAAGGGGAACACTCCCCCATTGCTAGTGGGAGTGCAGCCTTGTGCAACCACTATGGAGGTCATTCTGGCAATATCTTAGAAAACTTGGAATAGCTCTGCCGCGTGACCCAGCCATACCACTTCTGGGTGTACATCCAAATGACTCCTCACCGAATCACAAGGAAGTTGATTCATCTATGTTCATAGCAGCCTTATTTGTATTCGCTAGAAATTGGAAACAACCCAGATGTCCCTCAACTGAAGAATGGATTAAAAAACTATGGTACATCTACACAATGGAATACTGCTCAGCTATCAGAAACAACAAAATAATGCAATTTGCAGACAAATGGATGCAACTAGAGAAGCTCATCCAGAGTGAGCTAACCCAGACTCAGAAGGATGTACATGGCATCTATTCACTTATAGTCAGATTTTAGCCATATAGTACAGGATAACTATACTACAACGAATGCACCAAAGGGAACATGAACATAGACTTTTTTTTCCTGTCAGTGAGACACTTTGCCCTATGGAGCTACCTTATATGCGCCAGTGTATGAGGAGGCTCTTGGTCCTCATATGACTGCTGAAATAGGGCAGCGGACTGTTATGTAGGGACACTCCACTACAGAGGAGTGGGATGGAAGGGATAGGGGGTCGAGGGTGGAAGGGTGGGCCTGGAGGGATGGAAAGAGGACACAACGATGGAGATGTAGCCTGAAGTAATAAATAAAAAATAATAATAATAAAATAAAACCAGGGATAAAGAGAAAATCAAACATATAACCAGAGAAAAAATCACAGGTAAGGCTAAGTACAGAGATATAAAGACAAAAAAACAGCAGGTTTCCTATTATGTTTAAAACTTTAAAACATTAGGAATTTTCTAAGTAATAATTCTATGACTTTTAATTTAATAAAACTTCCTCAAGTAAAGGAAAAAAGGGGCTCTGCTCCAAAGAATATTAAAGAGAATCTCTTAAACAAAATGCACAGGGCACCTGACAAAAATACAGATTTTTTTTTAAGGATAAAAGAAAACAAGAAATGGTTTATGTGTAGATAAACACAGAAGAAATTGTTCCTTTTGTTTAGCAATTTGACAAGATGGTTGGCTAGTAAGAAAGAATGACAAGATCATGTGACGTTTTTAACTCATGAGCATAAAATGACGGACAAAAATAGAGAAAGGGTGAAGAGTGGGGAAATTTGAAGACAAGCTGTTCATCTTGTCTGAACCCTCAGGCCCAGAAGTGCTAGATTTAGAAATAGTAATAAATACCAAGTTGGGGATGAGTCCCAAGTACAAACATGGCATTATCTATGTTCTTCTACACCCTGTGAGAATAGGCTGAAAATCATTTTATAGAGTGTTTTTGGTGCACTTGTGTTTTCTCTGAAACTATTCCCATGAGAACTCATGCATTTTCCCTCTTGTGATGTCAAATCAGCATCAATGCTTTTGGATTTTTGAATTATTGCACAGTTGAGATTTTTCAGTTATGGATATTCAGCTTGTATGTTGCTATTAAATTTTCCTTATGCATACAGAATGACATAACACCTAAGACCATGACAGTTAAAGGTGGATACTGGAAATTCTAAATCAACCAGTAATATGACAAAACAAAACTAAAGCATTTAAGCCAGAGAAAATAAGAATGATAAGTAATTTTGAAGTTGTCTAAATGAAAGAAGAGTACGAAGAAATAATAAGAAAACCCTCAAATGAGACAAAGAGATAACAAATAAGATAATAAATTTAAACTGAAGCATCAATGAATGCATTCAGAATAAGTTGAATAAGTCAATTGTTCTCTCTAACTGACAGCAGCAATTGTTACAGTGGATAAAAAAAAACAAGATTAAAGTGTGCCCTGCCTGTAAGATGCTAACTTTAAAAATGACACAAATAGGTTAAAAGTAAAGGGATGAAAAAATATATACCATGATGAAACTAAACACCAGTAGCTAGAGTGGCTATATTAATATTAGATAAAATAGATTTCAGAGCCAAGAATGCTATTAGGAATAGAGGCACTTATTTCCTCTTGAGAAGGGAGTCAATTCATCAAAAATAATGGCAATTCTAATTATTTATACACCTAATAAAAGAGCTAAAAATATATGAAACAAAAACTAATCTAACTGTGAAGATCAATATATCTACATTTATAGTCAGACTCCAATGTTCTTTTAATAATTGATAAATAAGCGTGGCAGTAAATCCATGAGGATGGGAAGTTACAAGCAATCCTAGCAACAATTTATCCTGCCATGTTTTTCTTGAAACTATACTCCACCCCACAACATACAATGAGCAAATCTACAGGGAACTTTTAGAAAGAAAGAGCATGGCCATGACCATAAATCAGATGTCAGTCAACTTAGAATGACACAAGTTCTATGAATCACAGACTACAAACACTTAGCACTAAGTTAGGAAAGATCTAAATAATACTTTGAAAATGCCCAAAATTTTGTATGTTAAGTGACATGACTCTTAGTAGTGATTGTGTCCAAGTATTGAAAATCAAAAGGGAAAGTGGAGACCATTTTGAAGTGAATGAGAACAAAAATGTAAGAATCAAGATTTGAGGGAAACTTCCAAAGCCATGTTTGGAGGGAAAGATACAGAACTAAGTATTGATGTCAGAAAAATAAATCAGAGGTCCGCGATGGAATACTACTCAGCCATCAGAAATAAGGAAATCATGCAATTTGCTTCCAAATGGATGGATCTAGAAAAGCTCATCCCAAGAGAGCTAACCTAGACCCAGAAAGATGCACATGGCATATATTCAATTATAACTGGATTTTACCCATATAGTACAGGATAAATATACTACAACAAACAGATGGAAAGGAACAGAGAACAATGAAGCCAGCACTCTTGAGGAAAGGAAACCCAGAGTCTCCACATTAGCACAGTCACAGAACACATGATAGAATCTTAAAATTGCCATGGGATACTATGCCACAGTGCACAGTATCCAAAGAGAAACAATCAATCCTACCCAGTACCAATATGGTCTACTTGCTAAAAAGAGCAAAGAAAAGTTCTTAGATAGGTGCTGCGTGCATGTTATAAGTAAATAAAAATATGCTCCCACAAATAGAATTTTAGGGAAAACAATCAGAATAAAAGAAAATATATAATCGTCCAAGTAGAAGTTCTAAAACTGAAAGCTATAATATTTAAAGTTATAGTCAGCTAAAATAGATTTAGCATCACTGTTGGCTTGATCAAGGAAAAGTGTGGTGAATCTAAAGAAACTTAATTAGGTAAACTCATTGAGATAGACAGATAATAGCATATTATTCTTAGTTGCCAAATACACATAGACATCAGGAATTTTCATAATTGTTGCCTAGTTGTTCTTATTGGTTTACATTGTATTTATTGTTATAAGAAATAGAGCCTTTTATTGGACTAAATGGGGGATGTTGAGGAGAAAAAAATATAACTTAAATTAAAAAAAATTAAAACAACTTTATTTGAATGAAAAACTTACAGGACAGAGAAAGGAGGAAAATACCTTATAGGAAAAAATAAGAGGTGAGGGAGGGGAACAATGCTAAACAAGCACATTTTCAAGATAAAATTTCTTCCTTTCTTTTTTGCATATCTTCCTTTCATGTTTATCTTTTTCTTTACAGTTTAATATACCTTATTGTTTGAGAAATTCATACAATGAGTACTGTATTTACATCTACTCTTCCCTCCAACACTTCTTGCATCCCACTGCCTTACTCAAATTCATGGTCTCTTATTCTTCAATTGTTATTGTTCACACACACACACACACACACACACACACACACACACACACACACACATACACACACACCATGATCAATTCATTTAGTATTGCTTTTATGACTGAGAACTTGGAATAGGATCACATCTACACTGAAGACTCAGGGAATATCAAGGAGGAAGGGCAGAAAGATTTTAGGAGCCATAGAACCAAGATATATGGCAGCAATGCTGCATTTGAGAAATCTCAATATGGTTGCCAAACAAGACCCAGAAAATGAAAACAAACTGATATGCCAACATGGATGGGGGAAATGTCACAAACTCCATACCTAGATGAAGAGCTGCAGGCTCTTAATGACTGCTAGAAAAGGGAGAGTCAGTCTTCACCAGGGATAAACTCCTGGAAAGTAAAATTTCTTAAGTGCTTCTAATTTGTGACATGTTGTGAGTTTCGTGTCAATTTTTGATGTTTGGTTACTGATTGCTTTTGATCCCAGCACCTCTGCTTCCTTTACCTCTACATCAGTCAAAAAGATAAGAAAGCCCCACTGTGCCATCCTTTTGAATCAGAGAGAAGAACATATGATGCAGTCCTGGTTATGTGCAGGAACACACATCTCTAACCATCTTTCAAGATAACCCTTAATCTCTAACCATCATTAAAACCATGGGCCAATCCCCTTTACTTACCATCTGTAGACACAAAACTGCAGTGCATACCTCAAAGGGGATAAGAAATAGTTTATTCTGGAGCCAAATATGATTGAATATGGCCCAGAAAAAAAATATTTAGATTGCCTCAAGTTCTGTATTTCAACTTGGTAACAGTCTGATGAAGTTTCATACCAAAGGAACAAAGAAAGTCATAAATCAAAGCATGTTTCAAATATGTTAGTGAAGAGATTAGGCAGGTGGACAGGGAAGAGCTCTATTCTAGGCCTCAGATGCCATTTGAATGTTCTTGGCTTTTGGGTCAGTAGAAACTAGTATCTCCTGCGGTAAAACAATTTCAAAAAATTTCACCTGATAATCACAAGGATTTTGGGTCTAAAATTGAGCTGAGAAATAAATGACTAATATGAAGGTTGAAGATAGCTCAGGATGACTCTGGAGCTGCATCACTCCAACCTCTCCACAATCTTTGGAAATGTCAGAAGCTCAGCTCATCAGTCTTGCATGAAGTACAGTGTAAGGGACAGCCTTTTTTCTGGAACTTTGTCCACACCTCTCATGCTACTTCGGATCTGTTTGGGAAGCAGCCTGACTCTCCCTAGAATTTGCATCAAGAGAGTTGCAATTGTTCATGCCTTTGTGACCTTCTGATATATATGTGACCCTGTCAGGCTGAAAAGGTCCACCATGTTTTCTGTTTTAAGTGAGGGAAGGGAGGGAAGCATCTTCTTCTGTGGGGTTACTAAACCATGATGTCACAAACTTCAGACTAACCAGGTGCACTAGGAAGGTCATCCCAGCATTGAGGAGGTGGAGCCAAGAAACTAGAAACTCAAGGTCACCCTCAGCTGTACAGGGCATTCAAGGTCAGATTAGGTTACCATCTCAGAAAACCAAAACAAAAGAACAACAAATACCTGACAGGAATTTATAGGCATAGAAGATTATTAAACTGCAGACAAGATTAACAGGGAGAGTGAGTGAGGGGGGAGGGGAGAGAAAGGGGATAAGGAAAGGGAAGGGAAGGGAGGAGAAAGACAGGGGAAAGGGGAGGAGAAGGTAGAAAAAGGACAAGTAAAGGGAAGTGTAGGGTTAAGTTTATTGTGTATTTCAAATAGTGATTTCAGTTACCCCCTCCCATATCTGATTACAATTGTATTTAGAATCTCCTGTGAATGTTGTATAAACACTGTTCCCTAATTGTCCCCTGATAAGCCAATAATGCAGCTTACAGCCAATCATTGAGCAGGTGAGAGAAAAGGGTTGAGCTTCCTGCTCTCCAGGGGGAGGAGGAGCTAAAGAGAAGAAGTAGGAGGATTCAGTTAGACACAGAGGAGAGGAGATACCAGGAGAGAGCCAGCTGAAGCAGGAAAACCACAAAATGCAAGTGCAAGTATCTTTGGGGTTTACACTGGAGGAAAGCTAGATTACTTTAGGGATTTAAGAATAGAGTAATAACTGCTCAGTGTTTGTGTTGTGAAGCCTGTTTAACAAATAATATAATAGAGTCTCAATTATTTGGGTGATAGACAGGTTAAGTGATAAACAGAGACACAAACACAGTTATATAAATTTACACTAACAAGGAAAGAGAGACGGAGGGAGAGAGGTGAACCATGCCCCTAGGAATATCAGTTAACATACTCAAATCAAACCTAAGGACTAAATTTTGAAGACAATGACAAAAAATTAGACACTGGGGTTTTGCCATCTGCATTCATTGTGGATATCTGTGTGTACTTTTGGTGTTTTGAGGTGTCTTTACATGGTTTTGGTATTAAAGTAACACAGGTTGTGCATAAAGAGGTTGAGAGATGTACCCTCTGTTTCTACTTTTTTTAATAAATTAAGACATATTAGTTAGAGATCTTGTGAACACTGGTAGAGTTCTGCTGTGAATCTATCAGGGACTCAGTTTTGTTTGTTGGTTTTGTTTTTGTAGGCAGTGTTTTTATTACTATTTCAATCTCCTCCTTTGTTATGAATCTGTTTAGTACTTTTTTCTCTACATATATTACACCCTGACCAAAGTTTCCCTGGCCTCCACTCCTCCCAGTCACCCTGCCCACATTCCCCCTCTGCCCAAGATCCACTCTTTCTTCATTTTCCTTAGAGAGAGAGAGAGACAGAGAGACAGAAAGAGAGATAGAGCACAGGCTTCCCAGGGATAACAAATATTACAGTAAGACCTAAGGCTGGATGAGGCAACCCAGTAGGGTAGAAAAGTAGACAAAATAATCAGAGGCACTCCAACTCCCACTGTGAAAGGTCCCACAAGAACACTAAGCTATGAGAACCATACAGAGTCTATATGCTTGTCACTTCTGTCTTTATGAGTCCTGTTTCGTTGATTCTGTGGGTGGTGTTCCCTGTCATCCTTGACCCTTCTGGCTCCTAGAATTCTTCCTCCCTTTCTTCTTTGGAGACCCCCTGGCTTTGCCTAGTGTTTGACTCTGCATCTGCTCTTATCAGTTGCTTGATGATGCCTCTCTGTTGACAATTGGGCTAGGCACATAGGGAAACTCTTTGGAATTTCCAATCTATGAGTATAGCAGAATATCATTAGAAATTATTTCACTGATTTTTTTTTCCATTCATGTTTAGTTCTGTCCTATGTCAATGGGCTATCCAGACTCTGTTTTCTGGTCCTATAGGCATTGTCACAGAGGGCCTCCATCTCATGGCATGGGTCTTAAATTGGACCAGTCATTGGTTAGCAACTCCCACAAATTCTGTAATACCTTTACCCAGCACATCTTGGAATCAGGAAAAAATGTAGATTGAAGGTTCTGAGGCTGAATTGATGACCCAGTCCTACTGATGAAAGACTTGCCTGGTTACAGAAGATGGCTAGTTGAGGCTGCATATCCCCCATTACTAAGAGACTCTGCTATAGTGACTCTTGTAGATTTGAGGGAATTTCCACTGCACTAGGTTTTTATGTTGTGCCCCAAATGACCCCCAATTCCAGTCATTTTTGCCAGTGCTCTCTGCTTCTGTTTCCCCCAATCCCACCTGAACCCTACTGTTTCCATTCCCAGCAAACTCCAGTCCCCCCAAAAAATCTATTATACTTCCCTCTCTGGGTCTGTGGATTCAACATGATTATACTTAAGTAATGTCCACTTATAAGTTAGCACATACCATGTCTGTCTTTCTGAGTCTGGGTTGCCCCACTCAGCATAAATTTTTTACTTCTATCTATTTACCTGCCAATTTGAAGATGTCATTGCTTTTAACAGCTGAATAATACTCTTTTGTATAAATACACCATATTTTGTTCAGTTCAGGGACATGTAGGCTGTTTCCAGTTTCTGGCTATTATGAATAAAGCTGGTATGAGCATAGTTGAGCAAGTTTCTTTGTGGTAGGATGGGACATCCTTTGGGTATATGCCCAAGGGTGGTATAGCTAGGTCTTGAGGTAGATCAATTCCAAATTTTCTGAGGAATCACCATATTGATTTCCAAGGTGCCTTTTCAAGTGTTCACTCCCACTGGTGATAGAGGAGTGTTCCCCTTGCTCCACATGCTTTTCAGCATGAAATGTCACTTGTGTTTTGATCTTAGCCATTCTGAGGGCTGTAGGGTAGAATCTCAGAAGCATTTTGATTTGCATTTCCATGATGACTAAGGGTGTTGAACATTTCCTTAAGTGTTTCTCAGTCATTAGAGATTCCTTCATTGAGAGTTTTCTGTTTAGATCTCTACTTTTTCATTGGAATGTCTGGTTTGTTGACATCTAGTTTCTTGAGTTCTTTATGTGTTTTGGTTATCAGCCCTCTATTGGAAAAACATTGGTGAAGATCTTTTCCCATTCTACTAGCTGCCATTTTGTCCCTTCAGTGGTGTCCTTTGCCTTACAGAAGCTTTTCAGTTTCATAAGATCCCATTTATTAATTGTTGTTCTTAGTGCTGTGCTATTGGTGTTCTGTTCAGGAAGTTGTGTCCTGTGCTAATGCATTCAAGACTATACCTTACTCTTCTACCAGGTTTAGTGTATCTGGTTTTATGTTGAGGTCTTTGATCCACTGGGATTGAGTTTTGCACAGGGCGTTAAATATGGATCTATTTACATTCTTCTACACACTGACACCCAGTTAGACCAGGGTCATTTGTTGAGGATGCTTTCTTTTTTCCATCATGTATTTCTGGCTTCTTCACCAAAAATCAGGTGGCCACAGGTGAGTTGATTTATGCCTGGGCTTTTAATTTGATTCTATTAACCCACCTGTCAATTTTTATGCCAGTAACATGCAGTTTTTATTACTATAACTCTGAGGACAGCTTGAAGTCAGAAATGGTGACAGCTCCTGGTATTCTTTTACTGTACAGGACTGTTGTGGCTATCTTGGATTTTTTGTTTTTCCATGTGAGGTTGAGTATTGTCTTTCAAGGTCTATAAAGAACTGCTTTGGAATTTCAATACAGATTTCCTTGAACCACCTATGGTCTTTTAGAGTATTCGGGGCATCTTTAGAAGCCCTCCTGCCTTCAAGAGTGTCTGTTGAGAGATCTGGTGTAATTCTAATTGGTCTAGCATTATACAATTGCTTGTTCTTATTCTCTTGCAGCTTTTAGTTTTCCTTCTTTGTTCTGAATATTTAGTGTTTTGATTATTATGTGGGAAGGGGATTTTTTGTTGTTCTAATCTATTTGGTGTTCTGTAAGCTTCTTGTACCTTTATATGCATCTCCTTCTTTAGGTTAAGAAATTTTTCTTTTATGATTTTTTTTGAAAATATTTTCTGGGCCTTTGAACTGGGAATCATCTCCTTCTTCTATTCCTTCTATTCTTATGTTTGATCTTTCATAGACTTCCAGATTTCCTGGAGCTTTTCTGTCAGGAACATTTTATATTTAACATTTTCTTTGACTAATATATCTATTTCCTTTATTGCATCTTCACTGCCCAAGATTCTATCTTCCATCTCTTGTATTCTGTTGGTGATGTGTGTGTCTGTGGTTCCTGTTCACTTACCTAGACCTTTTATTTCCAGAATTTCCACAGTTTGCATTTGTTTTATTGCTGCTATTCCATTTTCAGGTATTGAACAGTTTTATTTGTTTCCTTCAACTCTGTTTGTTTTTTCTGCACCTTTTAAAAGGGACTTATTTATTTCCTCCAATTGTTTGGTTTTGTTTTCCTGAATTTCTTTAAAGGTTTTATTTATTTCCTATTTAGGGACTCAATTATCTTCATAAAGTTGGTTTTAAAGTCTTTTTCTTGTACTTCTACTGTGCTGAATTATTCAGGGTTGCTGTAGTGAAAAAGCTGGCTTTTGGTGGTGACATATTGCCTTGGATGTTGTTGATTGTATTCTTATGATGGCCTCTAGACTTCTGGTTTAGTAGTGATTATAAGTCTAGGTGCCCATATCTGAGTTTGTCTTTGTTGTATGGGTATTTTGTTTCTTTATTTCTTTTTCCTCTCTGGTTTTCTGGTTAGTTGATGTGGCCTTGGTTTCTTGCAGTCCACATGATCTCTAATAGATCAGAGAGTCTCCACCCTAGTTGAGTGCTGGGGTATGATGACAAAGAGAACAGGGAACTGGACTTATTCAAGTCTCTGTGGTCTCTGGTAGAGTGTGGAGTCCCTGTTCGGGTTGGAGACTAGAGAAGGCTGAGGAGGAAGTCAGGGGACTGGGGATAGGGTAGTGGAATTTCAACATAGTGACAGAGTATGGGATTTAAGCAGAAAGGTGACCCACCTCCTGTTTAGGCTTTTGGTGTCTTCTTGGTTTAAATTTGTTGGTTGGATGAATTTAGAAATGTGTCCATTTCTTTTAAATTTATTTTCTCTAAGATACTGTGTTCAGTCTGCCCTCAAACTTTATACTTAGCTGAAACTGGCTTTGAACTCCTAATTCTTCTCTCTTTGCCTGGTTTTAATGTCTGTCTATCTGGTATTTTAAACTTAATTGAAAGTATTTTTTACGCTTAACCCCCTTCCATTACATATCACTCTCTTTCACTTGCAAAATTAATTTGTTAACAGGACCATAGGAAGTGGGGTCTTAAACTGATTATGAAGGAGGTGGTCTATCCTCAATTACCTTAAAGCCTATTAATTTCTAACTAACACATTAAAGCAAAACAGATCAATCTACCTCCTACTATATAATCATATTAGAGGATGGGTCTAAATGTATAAATTATAAATAAAGATATGTTATGAAAAACCTAGAAGAATATATTTGTGAAATTAATGACCTCTCTCTCTCTCTCACTCTAGCTCTGGCTCTCTCTCTCTAGCTCAGTGAACTAATCAGTTTATTTCAAGAATTAAATATGTTCATACAGAGGTCACTGAAAATAATGATCCTAAGTGAATACTAATAAGCTAGATTTCATTGTGACCTTCAGCAAATCTGCTCACCAAAAGACTGTTTAGGAAACAAAGCCATGTCTGTGAGAAAAGGAAGCAGCACATTCCTAAATAATCCATTTATCAAAGTAAACAGAGCAAGAAAGCAACTAAAAAGAGGCATTAAAAACATGTTAGCCAAATGACAATGATTATATTAAAATTGGTAGGCAGATAGGAAGGTACAAACAATCAAACAAACAAAAAACAGAAAATTAAAGGACTATAGGAAGAGAAAGGAATATCTCACCTGGTGGTCTGGTTTGCATTTCTGACTGGCTGAGTGATAAATCTCATCATTGAAGGAGGGTTGAAACCTACCATGGAGATTTCCACACAGATGGTGTTTTCTGTGAGAGATATCTCAATCAAGATTGTTGAAAGGACTAACAGACCATGTTAAAGGCCAAAACCTATGTGGCCATTGAGTTAGTATTGTTTACACTTCTCTCTTGCAGTGATTTCAATACAAAAACTCTGTCCTAAGCTCATGTATTCGAACAAGTGATGACCAGTTGGTGGCACTGTTTTGGGAGGTTATGGAACCTTTAGGAAGCAGAAACTTGCTTAACAAAGTATGTTATGGTAAGTGGCCTCTGAGGGTTTAACCTTATCCTGTTTCTGTTCAATGGTTGTGCTTCCTGTGAGTGGATAGGAATGTGATAAGTCAACTTCCTGCTCTTGCTGCCTTATTACACCTTCCCATACCATTATGGACTCTCTAAAACCTCTGGAAATGGAAGCTAAAATAAACCCTCCCTTCCTTAAGTTTCTTTCGGACATGGTGTCTTATCACAACATTAGCAAAGAGATTAATCTCATCCATAAGCTTGAACAATGTGTTCCTCATATGCCACTTTTCATTAACAAAAGGAAATTTCTTAAGGAAAGAAATTTTAACTTTTTCTTTTGTTCTAACTTAATTTTCAAAATTTGTCGAGTCTGAACTGGTGGTTATTACACTCTTAGAGAAATGTAACTTGAAAAGCCACAAAATTATTTACATTAATGTACAGGTCTGGCTAGTCCAAAAATGGCTGTCTTCACTTTGAAGTGACTGAAAACCAAGTTGCTGCTGCTCAGTACATAAGGCTGGGTGCCCTAGAAATCACAACCTGATGCAGAAGACAGAGAGGACTCCTGAAGAACCAATCATCTTCATTCTTCCTTGGAAGGCCAAAGAAACTGGGTTTCAATGTCAACAAAGGGTGGTAGCAGCAGAAGCAACACAAGGTAAATGTTAGACTTGAAAGCATACAGAATAAATGAACAACTTTTCTCAAAGGCTGATCTCTCTCTCTCTGTCTCTCTCTCTCTCTCTGTCTCTCTCTCTCTCTCTCTGTCTCTCTCTCTCTCTCTCTCTCTCTCTCTCTCTCTCTCCTGGTGTGCACTAACTTACATTTCTTAATAAACTCAAGTTTTGAAATTATTTTTTGCAGCATAAGCCCAAATCTTGCCAGAGCTGAATAAAGTACTTGAAGGAGAGAATTCCTTGGGCTACAGCCTGAAAATTAAGGCAGGCTGTGGTGCCTTCGCTGACCAAAGAAAAATAACACAGTTAAGTCAATACTGAGAGAGATATTTCATCTTCATTTTATTATTATTTACTTAATTTTGCTGTGTTTTCTTTTTTAGATAAGGTTTTATTATGTAATCTAGGTTAGCCACAGCTTCCTAAGCACACAGATTACAAGCATGTGCTGCTATGCCTGGCAAAAGGGAAATTTATCATTTTAGTGGCCAATATTAAGAAAGAAGAAAGGTTTCAAATCATTGACCTAACCTTTGACTTCATGAAACTAGATAAAGAAGGGAAAAATAAACCCAAAGTAAGAGAAACAAGAACATAATAAAGATTGTTCTGGAAACCAATGAAACGGAATACATAAAAACAGAAGAAAAATATTACTGAACCCACACTTCTTCCTTGGAGAATATAAACAAAATGGGTAAAGCATTACCTAAACTGTCAAAATGGAAGTAGAGAAGACAGAAACAATCAAAATCAAACCTGGAAAGGTAAATATCACTAGTTATCTGTTTCCAGGGCCCAATGCCCAGGACTTTTGGGGGCAGGGATGAGCTGGCACAGAATCAACAATGCAGATTCTAGGAGTCCTGCAAGTGACAAAAGCAGACTCATTTATTTCAAAAAGAGAGGGTTCCCAGAGTCCCATTGGCTCCAGTACTGCAGGCTGCTGCTGCTCTTCCTCATTGGCTTCTGTCTCATTACCTGGTGTGGCTTCATCAATCTCCAGGCAGGTCTCAGGCTGGGCATGTTCAGGCATGCCTGGGCAGGTCTCTCAGGTCAGCTGCACTTGGAAGCCCAGCCAAGCATGCTATGTAACAGTAGGCCTTGTTTCTGCTCAATGGCAAACCTTGTTCCTCCTACAGTGGTCATATCAGAATCAAAACTTTCTTAATGGAATGCTAAACTGATATCATCAAATTAGACAAAATGTGGTTTCTAGGGATAAATTATCCAAGAGCACAGAGGAAAAATAGACTATATGAATAGGTGTGTAACAGTATATTCATTTTAATTAATTAATTGCCTAGTATTTTTAAATGCTGTGACAAAATAAGTTCAAGTACCATTGACATCTATAAAAACCATTAAACAGTATTATTCAAAGAATTAAATTTTCAAGTCAGAAAACAGAGAAAGAAGTGGAAAATGGCTATTGTATGATCCTATCAAATACCAAAACATGAGAATAAACCAAATGACAAATGGTGAAAAATATTTAGCTTCACACAATGTTTAACAACAGAAATAGTAACATAGAATAACCAAGGGGATCAATGTTAGAAATGTAAGTTAATTTAACATACAAAATACAGTTAAAGTATTATGCCACACTAATAAAATAAGGACAAGAATATGATGTTCACACGCAGAATAACCATTGAACAAAACCCCATCCCTACTTATAATTAAAATATTTCAACTAAATAGGCAAAACTGAGACTATCCAACAAAGCCTGGTGGACTTACCAGTAACTACACAACTGGGTACTAAGTATCCTCTTCTCCCCCAGAATATGTTAGATGCCAATATTTCACTTGTAAGTGGTATGGCCCTGTAAACCCCCTCATCATCCATAGCTGACTATTAGGATGTCCTAACTTTTGTTGACTTAGTTTCATTAGGCACAGATTCTGCTAGATCATGGTTGTCATGGCTGTTCCATGTATAAAACATGGCATTTGTTAGTCCTTCTTTCCACCTTCTCACACATATTCTTTCTCTCTCATTTTCTGTAGTAGTTCCTAAACCTACCTTATGGCTGTGATATATACACATGTGTTCCCGTATTCACCTTTGTATGTGACAAGAAGAGGCTTCTCTGATTAAAGCTGAGAGTAACCTTTGTCTGTGGGTATAAGAATAAATATTTAGGTTTTGATCTTAGCTATGCTAACAGGTGTAAGATGAACTCTCATAGTTCTTTGGATTTGCATTGCCCTGATGATTAAGTATGTTCAGCACTGCTTTAAGTGGTTCTTGACTATTAGAGATTCCTCTGTAGTGAATTCGCGATTTAGCTCTGTACCCTATGTTTTCATTGGATTATTTAGTTTGTTGGTGTTTAATTTCTCGAGTTCTTTAAATATTATCCTCTGTTGGATATGGGGTTAGTGAAGATCTTTTCCCAATCTGTGGGTTGCCATTTTGTTCTATTAGCAGTGCCTTGGCCTTACAAAAACTTTTCAGTTTCATGAGGTCCCATACTTTAATTGTTGATATTAGTGCCTGAGCTATTATTATTCTATTCAGGA
Organism: Lophiomys imhausi; assembly: GCA_907164525.1. Lineage (NCBI taxonomy): Eukaryota > Metazoa > Chordata > Mammalia > Rodentia > Muridae > Lophiomys > Lophiomys imhausi. Next base: position 5,651,451 of record CAJQZJ010014563.1, on the reverse strand, counting down.
CGTTGTCTTCTGTACCAATGAATTCAAGGTTTTTCCCCCATTTCTCTTCTACTAGATTTAGTGTATCCAGTTTTATGTTGAGGTCTTTGATCTATTTTGACTTGAGTTTTGTGCAGAATGATCAAAATGGTACTATTTGCATTCTTCAACATGCAGATATCCAGTTAGACCAGAACCATTTGTTGAAGATGGTTTCTTTTTTTCATTGTATGGTTTTGGTTTCTTTGTCAAAAATCAACTGTCTGTAGGTATTTGGGTTTGTTTCTGGGTCTTTGATTCAATTCTATTGATCAATTTGTCTGTTTTTATGCCAAGACCATGTGGTTTTTGTTACTATTTCTTTGTAGTACAACTTGAATTCAGGGATGGTGATACCTATAGAGGTTCTATTGGACTGTTTTCTGTTGGGGAAGGTCTAATACATAGCTTCTGATAGACTGATTTCAATGCTGAGATTTGGTTACCACCCCTTCTGAGGCATTCTCTTGATTGGTTAATAAAAGTTGCTGATGGCCAATTAGCTGGGCAGAAAGAGTATAGGAAGGTGGGACTTCCTGAGACAGAAACAGGAACCCTGTGTTTTACTCAGAGGAACCTCTCTTTCTAACAGGAGACATGGAAGCAGATAGATGTGTTTGAGAACTCTGGAAAGTAATCACATGGCAGTTAGAGATTAGGAGGCCCATGTTAACTTAGACTAGCTAATTGCCCAGCTAAGGGCTAAATGTTGAAACATTAAAAGGTCTTGGTGTATTTAATTATTGGGGAAAGGACCAGGTTGCTATTGAGATGTAAAATAAACAAATAAATAGATGAAAGAAAAAAAAATGAATATTTAGAAAGTAGTTTGGTGCTGTGCCAATTTAGCTAAGTAGTGGTAAAAAGTTCCTTCCTAGGGTCTAAGGTCTCCCCAGTCATAGGTTTTGGATAAAAAATACAGTACTAGGGATAGATTCTATCTCAAATGTAATCTGGAAACAGTTGATTAGGCTATAACAATCGTGCCACTATTGTAGCAATGGGCATATTTTGCCTGGTGGATTCATATTGTGGTTCTTAGATTTCACAATTGAATAAAACTAGCAATCTCCTAATTCCCAACACCCTGCATAGCACCATTTGACACTTAACCAGCACCTTCTGTTTTTTTCCCGTTCTGTGGATTGCCTCTTCTTTTCATTAACAATGTATTTTTCTACACAGTTCTTCAGTTCCATGAGATCATACTTGCAGATTGTTGAACTTACTTTGGGTGCTACCAAATGCCTATTCAGGAAAAATTTATCTATACCAATATGGAAGCATACGTCCTACTTTTTCCTCTATAACTTTCACAGTATCAAGTCTTATATTGAAGTCTATGATCCATTTGGAGTTAAGTTTCATTCAGAACTTAATATATGAGTCTAATATTCTTTTACATGCTCATATTCTGGTTTTCAGAATATCAACTTTTTGAAAATGTTGACTTTTCTCCAATGTATATATTTGGTCTCATTGCCAAAAATCATGCAGCTATAGTTGTATGGACTTAAATATATGTCCTCTATTGTACTCCATTGATCTGCATGTCTAATAAAAGGTAATGAATATAAGAAAGAGTTCAAAAGGAAGAAATGGAATTGGCAAGAATGGGAAAGAAATAAGAAAGGGTAGGAAGAAAAGTAACCATAATACTTACATAACAAAGATATTTATGAAAGTGTCAACAAAATGTATCAATAAAAATAAACATTATTGGTTTATTAGTCTGTTTGACCAAACACCTGACCAGGCAGCACAAAGAAGAATTTGTCAATTCTGCCTCACAGTTTGAGTCCCATCCATCATGGCAGAGAAAGCAGAAAAGACAGAGTGAGGGGCAGCTAGTCACATTGTATGAGTCCCGTCCATCATGGCAGAGAAAGCGCAAAAGACAGAGTGAGAGGCAGCTAGTCACATTGTATTCACAGTTAATGAGTAAGAAGAAATGAATACTTGTGCTCGCTCACTTTCTCACATTTTTTTTCAGACCAGGATCACAGCCCCTAGAACGGTGTCAAGTACATTTAGTGTTAGTGGTTCTGCTCAATTAACTCAATCTGAAACTCAAAGGTTTGCTTCTGTGATGATACTAAATGCTTTCAAGTTGACAATAAATATTAACCATCACAGAAGGAATGTCCTTAATATCATAAACAATATCTGTGAAAATGTACAAACCATGTCATACTTAACACTAAGTGGCTAAGTGTTATTTCTGTAAGATCTATATCAAAGAATGGATGCTTTTCTCTTGCCATTTCTATTTGATCTTATTAAGGGAAGTTACATATAATCAATTACAATGCAATACCCCACATCCAGTTGGAAAGCAGAGCATTATATTTGAGTGAATGATATAGAAATAACTAATGAATCTATACAAGCACATATAAAATACTAGGATTAATAGCAGAAGTCAACAAGATCATTGGGTTCAAAATCAATGCACAGAAAAATCAAGTATATCTATGAATAAGAGCAAAGGACAGTCTGAATTTGAAGTTAAGAAAGTAGTCTTAGTCACATAATTTTTATATACACTATAAAATTGTATAAATTTCTATACACAGAAAAATAAATCTATTGCCGAAAGAATGCAGGTAGACATCAATAAACTGAATTTCTCCACAGTAATAGATTGCCTGGTGATTTGAATAAGAATGGTGCCATAAGTTCATGTGTTCGAATACTTTGTCCCCAGTTAATGGAACATCTTAAAAATGAATTAAGAGGTGTGAGTTTGTGGGAGGATGTCACTGGGAGTGGACTTCTCAGGATGCTTTCTCTCTACCTCTTACTAAGGTATCAGAATGTGAGCTCTTAGCTATTCTTCCTGCCATGTCTTCTCTCTGAAATCATTGACTATACCTTGAAACTGCAAGCCCCATTGAACACTTTCTTTTATAAGTTGCTTTGGTCATGGTGTTTTGTTACAGCAAAAGAAAAGTAACAAATATGAATTGGAAATTCAATATTTTCTATGATAAGTCTACTTTAAAATGGGGCTTAAATTCTTTGAAATCTCTATCCAACTCTACTAAACTTAAAAAAAAATAACTAGTGTTTTTAAATTTTATTTTATTTTTAATCAAATGCTATATGTATAGCTCTGTAGGAGTATATATGTGTAAGTACTCTCAGAGGCAAGATATATCAACTCCTCCTTAAAATTGTAAGCCATTCAATGAGGATGTTTGGGAGCAAACTTGAGTCTTCGGTGACATCAGTACACTATCTATCCTGCCCCATAAATTATTACTCATCATTCAGTGTGTGCATATATGCATATGCATGCGCATGCGTGCAAGCATGCATGTGTGTTTGTGCGTGCGTGCGTGCGTGCGTGCGTGTGTGTGTGTGTGTGTGTGTGTATACCACAGCACATTTTTGGAAGTCAGAAAACAACTTGTGGGAATTGGTTTTCTCCTTCCACCATGTGGGTCCCAGGTATCAAACTCAGGCCATTATGTGATAAGCCATTTGTTGCCCTTCCCTTTTAAACTTAGTTTGAAAGATCTTATTATAAATTTTATACAGAGTTTATGTCATATGAAAACACAGAGGATCAAAAATAGCTAAAAACACTTCATAAAAATGATTTTATGCATTCAACAAATTATATGAAACTCATCTAACAACACTGAATTTATGTAACATGCATTTTATAACAAAGAAATTTAATTACAGATAATTTCTGTTAAACACATTTGATCTAGAGAAACATTTGAGTCATTGAGCATCCTCCTCGTGCTAACCCTCTAATAGTTGAAGGTCCAGCAGTGAGTCAGACAGATAAGATCTTTAAAAATAAGAGGGCCAATAAAATAAGCAAATAAATGGTTGGTATGGCATAGAGAGAGAGGCAAGCTATTACAACAGGATCTTCACAGAGATTCTCACTTAAAGACATATTTGTATACAAAGTGGTCAGATGATTTTTATTATTAATAAAGCATTTCCATTATATATTGATCCAGATGTAATTTTTTTCTTAATACGAAAACAAGGAAATGAAATTTCAGCAGAAATTGAAGAAAACATAAAAGAGAGTCATCCAATATACATGTATGGAGGTGAAATTGTCAATGGGGATGGAGCACAGACAACAGACCCCAGTACTGAGGGTATGTTTGGGCACCGAGGAAGAGGAAGAGACTACACCCTCCACAGAAGCATTAAGGAGACAGCAGTGGGAAGTTCAAGAAGAGATATCACACTTCCTATAGAATAATCAAACCATCTTCTGAGGATGGATGATCTAGAAAATACAATCGACCTAGAAACATTGTTTAATTGGGAGATCTAAATTCAATGGCCCTGTACACTAAAACTGAAGCATTTCCATTGTGTTTGGTCTGTGAAAACTGTTGCAAGTTAGGAATTCCTAGCCTAGCATTTATCACAGGCAAACCAGTTGTTCCCATCACTGTCCATAGACAGGAAAACCCAAGTCAGGAGCAGTGATTTGCTGGTTGTTTTAGTAGTTCTGACCTGTGGAGAAACAGATAAGATGAATATCCCCATCCTGAAGATTGTTAAGAATAAGCAGACTTGATATATTGTTCTACTTGTTAAGTGGACCAAATACTTTTGGTTGTCATGTTCTTTATATACAAGGAGTGTGATTCAGTTTTTCAACATAATATGAATTTCTCCTTGACAGTTGTAATTTCATTGTATATCTTTATACCTTGCTATGTCTTACTCTTTCTGAGTTTGGGTTTTGTGAGTATGATCATATTTCAATGTTTGCTTGGAAACTGTTGTTGTTAATCCAGTATCCACTCCCTCTTCCTTGTATTCTTCTTGATTTTACTCAGGTGTTCAAGTTTTACTGACAGCTTTCTCCTGCCCCTTCAGAGGAATTGGCTTCACCAGTAACTCATTACTTGTACAACCACTATGGAAATCAGTCTGGCGATATCTTAGAAAACATGGAATAGCTCTACCTCAAGACTCAGCCATACCACTTCTGGGTATACATCCAAAGGATTCCTCATCAAACCACAAGGACGTTTCCTCATCTGTGTTCATAATAGCCTTATTTGTAATAGCTAGGAACTGGAAACAACCCAGATGTCCCTCAACCAAAGAATGGATAAAAATACTGTGGTGCATTTACACAACAGAATACTACTCAGCTATCAGAGACAACGATATCAAGCAATTTGCAGCCAAATGCATGGAACTAGAAAAGCTCATCCTGAGTAAGCCAACCCACACTCAGAAAGATGCACATGACATCTATTCACTTATAATTGAATTTTAGCCATGTAGTACAGGACAACTATGTTACAACCAACACACCAAAAGGAACAAGAACGCAGACCTTATTACCTCTTAGTGGGACACTTTGCCACAATAGAGTTGCCATATAGGCCCCCAGTGCAAGAGGAAGCTCTTAACACTCATATGACTGTTGAATTGAGGGTGGCTGATATGTAGGGGTAACCCACTCCAGAGGAGTAGGATAGGTGGAAGAGGAGGAAGAGGTTAGGACCAGGAGGGGAGGGGAGAGGGACCATGATAGAGATGTAACTTGAAGTGATAAAAAAAGGACAACAACAAGAAGAAGATCTGTCCCTCCCAGGGCCCAACTGGTCACAGTGCAGGAATAAAGATAAAACTGAACACTGACCCAAAGGTAGCAATCACTTCGAAATGAGCTTGCGTTCCATTTCATTTCAGTAAGACAAAAGGGGACAGATTTTAGGGGAAAGATCAGTCACTTTATTTTTATTTTTATCTATTACTTTTAGTTATATATCCATCACAGTGCCCTCTTTCTACCCTTCCTGGTTCCACCTTCCCACCCCTCCTCTCTCTCCCACCCATTCCACTCCTCTGGAGTGGGGTGTCCCTATATATCAACCCCCCTCAGTTCAGCCACTTTTGAGAAATCTCTTCATTTGAAGAGAAGAGAAACCACTTAGTCTAGTGCTTTTATACATAGAACAGAGGAGTGTAGTAGGATTTCTTTTAGCCTGGAGCTCAAATGAACACGGAGGAAAGCATAGGATCCAAGTCCAGAGAAGCAGGACAGGTTGCTGACAAAGTGAAGGCACTTCACAGCTTAGCCATTTTAAATTTTGTTTTCTGCTTTCTTTAACTGCAGACGTTCCATAGAGAGAAATTCTGATAAAAATCACATGTCTACAACTTTGGGAACAAAATCCCCACATAGAAGAAAATGAATCTGATATAAGTCCTCTTCTTCCCCATGTAAGAATGCCTACCAACATAAAGACAATAGCAAAACAATACAAACTGACTTTTAAAATGTCTGATGTCATTTTTAAGACAATGATATAGAAACTTTGCACACAGTTTTTGCATAGCTAGGGTTCGATCTTTTTAAGGCAAAAATCTGTTGCTTTGTATTAAAATCTTTAAATTTTTTCAAAGTTTTGACCCAGAAATTCCACTTTTATAATTGTATCCCAAAGAATTCTACTGAAGAGAAATAAATAAAATTTTAAATACTCAGAAATACAGTGGAAAATGGAAAAATGGCAAATAATCCAATTACCAAGCACATGAAAAGGATAATAAATCAGCACAAAGAAATACAGTGTTACCTTTCTAAAAAAATATTGGAATGAAATCCAAATCTAGAATGAATATGAAATGAAGCTGACTGGAAACAGTAGAACACAAAATGATGAAAACATATTATTCCCTAGGACATCTGCCTCTCAGTGGGCTCATAAATGAGCAAGTCAATCCTTTCACTTCTTTCTCTGTTATAGAAACACACACACACACACACACACACACACACACACACACACACACACACACACAGGTAGACGCTTGTGCCCACCAATACTTCTCGACAACAGAAAGAGCAGCAACAATTTTGAATGGCTTGTATATGCTGAGCTAGGCAGTAGAGACACAAAAGAATGCAAAGATAAATATTGTCTTCATAAATTCACAGTGGAGTGAGTGGCACAACAGGTCAACAAGATGTTCCATGAATGCATAGGAATGCATGGTGTATTCACTGGTTGTCATAAGCTGAGTATTGAATATGATGATGCAGAGTATCTAACTGGGCGGAATTATGTTGTGGAATGCATGGTTATAACCTCCCAGAATTCATATACTGACATCCCATTCCACAATGTGATGGTATTTCCTCCTGGGATTCTATACTAACATCCCACTCCACAATGTGAAGATATTTGGAAGTAAATTTTTTTGAGGTGGTGGAGATGAAGTTTAGATGAGGTCATGAGGACAAGACTCCCATACATAGCATTAGAAAAACACTGGTGATTATTATTATTTTCTCCTGCTTGGGAAATATGGATTCACTGAGCAACAAAGAAGGAACTACACATACTTGTGGCTGTGGCTGCAGTGAGCAGAGACACAGACTGAGGCAAGTTATAAATTCTTGGATTAAGGCTCTTGCCTAGTTTTGGCAGTTGAAACCTTCTGGGGTACAGAGAGTCAGTTTACTTCAGAGTAGTGGCCCCTAGTAGATTTCCCATACTCAAATGGATAGTCTTACACCCATGTACATATGAACAATACTAATTGGACCCGATGAGATACAAAAAGAAGACATGAAATTGAGAGTGGGATATGGCAAGGAAGTTATCTGGAAGTAATTGAGACTGTGAGTAGCTGATACGATGAAAATATATTGTTTATGTGTAAGAAATTCTCAAAGCACACATAGTTTTTCTTGGAGGTTTTTATCCAATTGTCCTTTCTGGAGTCTTACAATCCATATTTCAAAAACAGAATTAGCATCTTCAATCTCATTTTCCCTAAAGCTACACTTAAGCAGCCTACTTCATTTAGCAGGGTGATCATACACTGCTAGGTTTTTCTTTTTCTTCAGAGATGTCTAATGAACTTGTCACTGTGAGTCTAATGGCTATCTCCTTGTGAAGTTATTCCTGATCTCAGGTCTATTCTAGGAAGAAGCATCATTTTCTCCCAATGCTTACCATGAAAATGTGCACTATTTCTTACCACTTTTTAGCAATTATAGGTTATCTCTATCCACATCACTCTTGCCTATATTTCCGTTACCTGATAAGTGACTGAGATACACTAGACATTAATTTTCAGTCCCTGTTGGCTAAGTGGATGAATATATGTAGATTTAGTCACTAGAAGATAAGACATTGGGTGAGAAAGGAGGATTACATTTGAAACATCACATCTAGCAGAGGCAGGGCACCATGGTGATGGTGCTGCACAAGGTAGACACAGCAGAGGCTATTAGTACAGCTACTCTATGGATGTGATTCTTCACCCTGTATTCATGAATTATGTGACAATTAGGGTTCTATTAATGGAGCAACCTCTATGGCATAGTTGTACGCCAGAGTCCAGAGCCTCATTGTTACATAACTAAGATGAAACCCAGACTAAGAATCAGAGACTAGAGACACTAAACAAGATCTACTGGAAGCTGAAAAAAATTGCAGGTCCAGCTATAGTTCTGTTCACATAGTTCATTCAGCTGGTAAGTATCCATATGGTTGTTGCTTCCTTTCTCCCTCCACATCACTCATGAATCTCCCTGAGACCCAATGTGGGAAGAAGCACAGAAGACAGGAACTTCTTAGAAGAATCTTTCAACCTAGTAGAGTTGACAGGGAGATCTCTCTAGCAAAATTGGTGCTTACAGGTTTCCTGTGAGATCTGATGTTTGATCGCTCTTACTGGAACTGTATATTTGATACATCAAGGCAGTGTTGGGTTTCTTGCCATAGTCCCGTGAACACATCAACTGCTACATTTACAGTATTTTTCACTTTAATACAGGGCACTTAGATCTCAGCTACATATCAGCTTCTATTAAAGCATACCAAATGCAAAGAAGAAGGAATAGGGTCAATTTTAACAGAACCCTTCCTCCACACAGGGTGCATTTGAAAGCCTGTTGGCCCCTCCTCCTAGTATAAGCCAATGTTCCAAACACTGTGGAACAGAAATGGCCAAAACAGCCTCCACTATATGATTTGTTTTACTGTGTGAACACTGAGAATGAGTATAGATTAGTGAAAGAAAAAAAAATGGACAAATGGATTCATTCCTAATTACTTACCTAACTCACACTGTCCATAAAATAAAAACAAAATAATTGCTCAAAATTAGGACTATTCTTCGTGTTCAGGGTTTTTTTTTCCCCCTGTAGATTGTCATATAGGAGACCACACGTGATAAATAAACAGTGTCCTCAGCAACAGTTTGACAGTACTCACAATAATAAGCTTTGCAGGGACATTCATTATAGTGTCCTTCAATCTAATCAAGTGGCAGCACACAAATGCACAGTTTAATAAAGAGCTTTATGGAGACCTGGAATGGTAGGCATGAGCCATAACAATTTTTTCAATATATTAAATTATGTCTTCTAGAGACAATTTTTATTCTTCTCTCTTCCTACGTAGGCCTCAGAGAACAGTTAGTGTGTGGTTTTTTTTTTTTAAGTTTTAAAAGTCAAATTTTCAGATGAGATAAAATATTAAAACGAATGTAGAGGAGCATGGCTTCTACTTTCAGCTACATGCCAACCAAGGGGTCCCTGGTCATGCAACACTGAGCAGGGCATGGCATAATGTGGGTATGTACAGTGGTTAGTCCGGATTGCCAACTTGACAAGATTTAAAATCATCGTGGAAGCCAACCTCTGTGCATGTCTGTGACAGAGTTCCTATATTAGGTTAATTAAGGCAGGAAAACCCATGAGAAGTGAAGACAGTAGCACTGCATGGTCTGGGATATGGGCTGAACCATAAGGAAGAAGTAGACAGTGCACCAGCCTTGTTCTCATACTGTTTACTAATGACTGACAACCAGCTACCTAACCTCCTGTCATTGAGGCTTTCTCAGCATGATGACTGTATATTCAAACTCTGAGCCAAAATAAAACTTTACATTCTTGTTAGTTTTGTCATATATTTTTTTAGCAGCAATAAAAAGAACAATGAATACAGTAGGGTTTGGTGAGGTAAAAACTCCAAAGGACAAAGTGACAAAAAAGAAAACAATAAATAACTATTTAGGACACTCTGCCCTTACCTACACCCTCAAATTTCTAAGAGGTTTCAAATAACAAGTGTGTGTGTGGCATATGTAAGAACTCATAAGGATTCTTGGGAGTAGCATGCAGAGACCTGTGTTAATATCCACACCAGGCTGCTGTTCACATCATTCTCACCTCACTGTCCCAAACAGGTGATTCAGCAAACTCCCCTACCTAACAGACTTCAAGTTACCTTGAATTACCAAGGGCATAACCCCTATGATGGATAGACTTTAATTAAACATGCTTCTCCTTCCTGCTTCCCTATTTCCTCTAAGTCACACATGCCTTCCCTAGCATGTAAGATTCTTCTCTACTCTGCCAATCCCGAGGAATCTGAAACAGCCTAATTGTAAGAAAGTACTATAAATTATTTATTAACCATATTGCCTAGAATCTACTCCCTTCCTCTGAAACTTATAAGAAGGGACGTCTGCTCTGCCACATGGTCTTGAACTCTCAAGAGCCCCAAACCACACTGTTGTCTGTCTGTCTATCTGTGACACTAGTAACTTCTCTAATAAGTGTCTTAGCTTACTAGACAAACAGTCCCAGTATCTCTCTGGAGCCCCAAACCTGAAACCTTTCAAGCTGGGCTGAGAGATCAGCTGACATCTTTGGAAACTCTCATGTAGATATAAGAGGAAGAGAAATCACTGTTCTCAAGTTGCATTGGATCCTCCAGCCAAACCAGTACATTTCCACCAGCTCAAAACTCAGAGATTAAAGTGAGGCAGATAATTCCACTTGACCTCAGGATCCACGCTATATATGTGTAGATGAGAAAAAGACCATCTGTAGGCAGCAGTGCTAACCAAGACAACAAGCATCGGAAAATGACCTAGCCTCCATCTGAATGAGTACCATGGGGTGTACTCCTGAGTCTATCTAGCCTCAATTTCCTTTTAGGGAAGTGCCATGCTTCAACAATATGGGAGACATTTACAAATTCATGGTCCTTACTACCTATGAAGATCTCTTTTGAAAGGTAGCTAGACATTTGCATATTTTCTCTTTATTCCATGTGTGTTTGTGTGCGTGGTGTACGTGTTCATGCATATGTGTGTTCAAATGTGTCAATATGTGCATGCATGTGAAAGTTTGAGGCTAACTTGGTAGTATTCAGTATTCACTCTCCACCTTATTCATTGAGACAGGATCTTTCTGTCTTTGTCTCTCTCTGTCTCTGGGTCTGTCTCTGTCTCTCTCTCTCTGAAACAGGATCTCTCTACATAGCCCTGACTGTCTTGGAACTCACTGTGTAGACAAGGCTGGCCTCAAACTCACAGGTATCTACCAGCCTCTGCCCCCCAAGTACTGTAATTGAAGGTGTACACCACCATGCTGGCTGAAGTAGAGTCTTTAAGCCCAGAGCTAGTCTATATTGGTCTTATTCAGAATTTACCTAGCTTTGCTGTTCAAGTGCTTGAATTATAAGTGACCTACCACATCAACCTGGCATTCATAGGAGCCCCAGGGATCATAAGTCCAGTCCTCACACTAGACACTTGCTTGAAAAAAGCTTTAAGCACTGGACTTCGTCTCCATTCCCCAAAAGCTGCTTGTTGTCTATAATGTAGGAGTTAAGTTCAGGGCCCTCTGTGATTCTACACAATACTCTTCAAAAGTACTGTAGTGAGTGTCAGGGGTGCCATGCAGCTGTTAGAACATCTGTCTAACATGCACAGAACTCCAGGTTTGATCCCCAGTGCAGCATAAAGTGCTGCATACTTTAATCCCAGCACCTGAAAAGTGGAGGGGGGAAGAAATGCAAGGCAACCTTCAAATGCAAAACAAGTTCAAGGCCAGCTTGGGATATGAAACCGAACTTTTAAATTATTATTTAACACTTATTTATTACTAAA
>CAJQZJ010014563.1:5627883-5639498 GCA_907164525.1 Lophiomys imhausi | reverse complement strand
TTAGGTATTCACTAAATCTAACTTATATTAACCTATCAGCCCCTTCAGGGATATGTGAGACTTTGTCTTTAAATAGTATTCTAGGATTCCAAGGTGATAAAAGAGTGAATGTGGCCTAGAGCACTGGTGATGGTAAGGCAGAAATGGATGTATGTGTGACCCCTTGGCCCACAGTTCCTTTCTTGTGGTTATAATGAGTCATTTATAAAGCATTCAGCCAATATGGTCCTTTCCTCCCTCTTTCCATCTTCCTCTTCCTCCCTTTTATTTCTTGGCAGGAACTGAGACATTTTGCTACATACACTTTGATGCTTAGGGCATGTGTGCTGAGGTGTGATTAGTGGTAAAGAGAGATTTCCTTCGATTCTAGCATCCCTATATCAGTTCTGTGAGTGGTATTGTCTATATCCACGTGAGTAGTTTTGTACTGCATTAAAGCAAAGGCAGGCACATTGAGTTGTACTCTGACCCTAAACAATGGGTAACATGGCTTCCATATTTTTTAGCTCTCCTAACTTTCCTCATGCAAGATTGGCTTGGCTTCCCTGAAAATGTGTATATAAGTTTCACCACATTGATCTAGGATTGACACTGAAATTCATTTAATAAACTGAGCAACACACAGCATGATCTGTTAGGTATCTTTCATTACATATTACGATCTTTACTAATATTTATTTTTACTCTATAATTCATCTCCTAAAATTTTAACTCTAATATTAATCATGTATGAACACATAGAATAGTTATCATTATGTAATGGCTATTGTATTTTTATGAGATTGAGAGGTTCAAACATTTCTTTTTGCTGTTGGTAAATAGTTATGGAGTTGAAACAGATGACACTTAGGACCATCAGCATCTCCCTGTTAAGTAACAGTGGAATAAGGGGTCTGCAACATTCTACCCTGCAGAAAATAGAGCCATAGTTTAGGTAAGTCCATCCAGAAGTACTGAGAAAATTCATAGTCACTAGTAAAATAGGAGAAGACTGAAAAGACAAAAAGAAGCTGTTCAGAACTACAAAGAAGACATACAGATGGATGTGCTACTATAAGAAAGGGCAATGAATAACGTTTAAAGTTGATGAAAAGAAAAACAATGGAGAGAAGTGAGGTAGGTGGTGGTAGCAGTGGCTCAAATCTTAAAACCTAGCAAACTTTGAAGTGGAGGAGCTCCTTCCATCTCAGTACTGTATCTGACAGGTAGTAATTCTAAATACCTATGTCACAGCAGTACAGTGTAATGCATATTTGTTAAAGGCTTCTTCAATTCTTTCTCACTTGGTTTTGTTGTACTATGAGCTCACTATCAAAAGAACTCATGCAAGTTAATTTCTTCAACATCTTAATAGTACTGAAAGCTATCTTTCATTACATATTACAGTCTTTACTGATATCTATTATATCTATTTTTATTATATAATTCTGCTTCTAAAAATACAACTTTAAGATGAACCATGTATTAATGCAAAGATTTGCCACTGTCAGAGTGGGGAACAACCTAAATATCTCCAAACCAGGTGTCTGTATCAGGGGGAGGAGGTAAGGGATTTCAACAATTTATGATAAATCCACTCAGTAGAAACCATGCTCACTTTTAAAATTGAAGGTAAAGAATGTAGATCCTGATCCCCACTGGTGATGGGATTTATTCTGATAAACGAGTTATAGCAGAAAATAGCACAAACATAAACTACCTTTAATATTCCAACCTTCCCACCCTCCAAAAGCATCACAGCTTCACAACACTGATCACTACAGGATGTTGACTACCCTCACCTTGACCCTGTAACCACATGGCTCACTATAATCTACTCAGCATCATAAGAAAACACTATGGCCTTTCAGAATGCAGAATTTGAAGAGGAGCTTTTAATTAAGGCATAACACTTCCTACTATCCCCTACTCCCACCCTAAACCAAGCAATCACTTACATTCAGTTATATGAAAAGTAAGTTGCAGTGTTCTTTACCTGCTTGAAGCTGTGTTCTTATTCTGTCTCATGACCCATTTATATTAACTGCTTCCAATTGCCAGCTATAAAACTCATCCCAGGACCCCTACTGATGTCATATTTGGCCAACTCCCTAATCCATGACCAAGGCCAATTCTCAAAATGGTTCTCCCCTTCTTCATCCTTACCTCCCACTTAAAAAAACATAAGGCAATGGAAAGCTAGTCTTTCCACTGAGCCAATGTTGGTAAATGTGACCTTGTCAGGAGCCTTGAAGATGTGACTGGTGACTGTCATGCATCCATTCCTCTGGCCAGATTCCAAAGCATGTCTTGGGGCTTTGTGTTCTGATTCACCTCCAATGATGTCAAACCATATTTCTGTTGCCTGGACTACGGTAGAGCTTCCTAGTTGGTCTCTTTCTGCTTGTGATTCACTCCCTCATGGTGTATTTCCACACATCAGCCGAAGAAGACATTTTTGTCTGTTTGTTTTTGTTTATTTGTTTGAGTTGGCCAGATCCCACATACTTGAAGAAGAGAACTAACTCCCTGCAAGTTGTCATTTGACCTTCACATATTCCATGGCATTTTTATATGTGGGCACACACACACACACACACACACACACACACACACACACACACACACATAAATGAATAGATAAACAAGCAAATAAATAAGCAAACAAACAAATAAACATATCTTTTTCATTATGTGCCACTCCACCTATATGTTTCCTTCTCCCACTGCTCTGTCCTTAAATCCTTTGGTCACAAGCTACAAGTCACTGCCTCTGCAGGCCCCACTCCAGCCCTAATATGGCCATTATTTCCTGGTCCTAAATTTAGCCCTGTTAGAATCCAAGGCTACAAGTTCTGACTTTGTACTTCCTGCCTTGTGTCTTCTGTGCATTCCAAGAGGGCAGTGTAGCTGCTGATCTCCACTGGATCCCTAGGGTTGCAGTTAATACTGGATGGTTGAGTAGGGTGTGAATAAACTTGTAAACCTGTTTCCAAACATGGTCTTTCCATTATCGTGGTAAAATTTCCATTACGCATGGAATCAGTGTGTGCCTGTATACCTGTTTGTGTGAATGCTTATGTATGTAGGTCAGGACAGAGTGAGCCTGTAAAAATTGGAAAGATTGAGCCACACATCTTAACATTGGTCACAGACGACTATTACTTAAGATGACTTCATCTTTTTTTTCCTATCTTCTATATGCTTGAATAACAAGAAAAATTGAATTTCTTAAAGATTCCCATTTTAAGCAAAAGCCTTCAAGAAAGCAGAGTGGCCTGGCTAGTCTTAGGCTAGGAAACACTTAGGTTTCCGAGAACTCCTGTCTCAGGTAGAGTTAATGAGCATACCCTTGATTTGGGCCAATCTGCTTAATTTGCTCAAGAATGAATCTATGTCCACTAAACCAGACTTCTTCCTCCTGCATTTCCTTCTTAGCAGGATGAAGAGTGCCAGCCTCCTCCTGCCTCTCGCTCATTTGGGCTTTTTCTTATCTCTTGCAATAATTGAAGAAAGTTAACCCAGGATCAGAGGACAGAGAGGAGATAACACCCTGAGCTTAATTCAACCTGCATTTTAACAAGCTGCTTTCAGCTTTCACAGGAAGCACCCCACAGAGGCGATTACAGAAGTCTGCTTCCCTGCCTTTCCTTCTCCCTGCTGGGCCTCTCATCTCTCCACCTTCAGGAGCTGTCCTGCCCCAATTCCAGGGGCAGTCAGATGGTGGGGCATGGTACCCATCTCCCAGAGGACTGACCTAGAACATGGAGTCTGACCTGGACTCCCTCTCTGGCAGCAGGAAGTCTGGAAGGCTGCTCCAGGGTCTGCACCATCTCTGCAGCTCTGTTTTGGTTCCAAGACTCTCATCCCACCTTAATTATACCAGGGACGTTTTAAGTTCCCTGCAAGCCATCTCAGGCTACTTCATGTGACCATGCTACTTTTCAAAGGCTTCTTCCTAGAATATGCATAGTATGGCCTTTGATCTCCTCTGTTTGTATTTACTCTTCAAGCTCTTTGTAAGAGAGCCAGCCACACACCATGGGATGCTGCCTGTCCACCTGGTCTTCGTGTATACATGACTAAAGTAATTCACTCTGTCGTGAACTAGTGATGACAGTTGGCATTCACATAGACCACACTAGCCCCAGCAGCTGCCAACTAGTCATGACTACTGGAGGAGTAACACACACCCTGATACCGCCCATGATTTCTCTTCTAAAGCAAGTCCTGTCACCTCCACTTGCCCCATCTTTCCTCCCTTCTTTCAGTGTCTGGAACATCCCACCTCTAATGTCCATCTTGTCCCTTCATGTATGGGATCTTTCTGGGATATGATAATGATGGCTCCTAGCTAGACACTAGGTGAGGTTTGCTCATCAAGTATCAAATCACACTTTCTACATCTGATACTCTGTCAAACAGACACACCATCCCTCCTCACTGCCTGAGGGTACAATGTGGTGGAATATGAGGTACGCTGGATTATATTTCTGCCTCCCTCTGACCACTGAATTCCCTGAAGATAATGAGCCACTCCTACTCAGTTGTATGAACCATGCTTTGGGGTGGGCTCTCACATGGGTCACAGAAAAGTAGAATATTTAACTCCCTTAAGGAGCAAAAGGAATGTGACTGTCCCTGCATGGTCATCATCACAAACCTAAGCCTGAACCTGAGTCTCAGCATGGATGCTTGCAATCTGCCTTTTCCATACAAGAGATGTCAGTTGAATAGAATCCTGCCTTGGCTATTATCAAGATGCCATCTATTACTCTATATGTGTGTGTGCACCTGCCAAAGATGCCACTTGACCCCAAATGTCATGCTGTCTGTCTAGATTCTGGTTATTGAATGTCTTCATCTTAATCCGTATTCATCTGCAAATCCCAAGCACCCAGTGTCAACTATTGCCTTGGAGCTAAGAGTCATCATGCAGCAATGTTTTAAGGAAAACATTTTCATTCTTTATTAGCAGAATTAGTTTCATTATTAATCACAATAGTACTAATGGCCAGAATTTAAAAACTCAGTGAAGTAAATACACAAAGGAAAACCTTGCACTGAATTTCAATGCCTTCTGACTCTCCTAAGTATGTCTACAATTACTTTCTCAATTTTAAAATCTAAGCAGAACCTCAAATGGGAGTAACCCAAGCTATATTGGCATGACTTCAAAATTACCACTGACTTCCAATCTCCCATTTAAATAGAGGCATTTGGAGGTATACAAGGGTAGAAGACATCCCCTGTATCAGAGACGAGCCCAAATGATTCCAAATGTTCTCAGTATAAACATATGTAGCTGAGTCTGTGTGCCAGGGGCCAAATGTATATTGGTATATTGATGTCTCTGTAAATTAATGTGGATGTTGTTGAAATTATGCTGATTTAAAATAAGTAACTAAAATCTCAACAATAATTGGAAAAATTGATTATAACTTAGACAATTATTTAGGGATGAAAACTAAATATGGTTGTGTTAAAACCCAAGAACTCAGGAACTAGATGCAAGGGGTCCATGTGCTACATGAGAACTTGTCTCAAAAAATCTGGTGTGAAAATTTCATTATTGAAATTGTTTCTAATTTGTGAAGTATATAAATAACATAGTTATGAGCTATAACATGCCCCTCCTGGTTTACATCTTAAAACCCTAACCTCTTTTCCCTTGTGATTTGCATTTGCATATAGAATATTTCATAAACTACTTACCTTAAAATGGAATCAGCAGAGGCTACTCTAATCCAATATGACTTGTGTTCTTGTGATAAAATTTGGGCATACAAAAGCTATTAGGGTCATATTCAATAGTCAAGACATCATGAAACATATTGTGAGGATGATGTCATCTGTAAGTCAAGAGGAAGGACTTAATAGGAAACCAGTCGTAGGTATAAGAATACCTTCATCTCAAACAATAAATCTCCAGAACTCTGAGAAAACACATTTCTCTTTTTGAAGCCACTCAGCATATGGTGCTTTGTGGTGCCAATCCAAGTTAAATAAAACATGCTGCTTGGTGCCTTAAAAGTAAGTAATAAAATGTCAACAACAGTAGCTGAAGCAATTGATTAATGGGTTGTCATTTGTGTCACAAAAATCTGAACACAGTGTTACTGGCCTGTATTCCCAGCACTCTGGAAGTTGAGGCAGGAGGATTAGGAGTTAGGTAAGATTCATCATCAGATTCCTAGCTGTACAATTGATTTACAGAAAGTTACACTGTTCTTAATTCTCTACAGACAACATAGCCTGGGGTGAACTCAGCCTACTTCTCCTCCCATCAGCTGCTCTTCACTGCTCTCCTAATGTAGCTGAGCCTCCTTCCTCTGAAAGATTGTCCAGAAGCCCTCCAGCATGAGTTAATAGCTCTCATGCCAGGCAATACTAGTCGCTTCGCTTTGAGAGAGCACCATGATTCCCCCAATACATCCTAAGTGATGTCTGGCAAATGAACTACTATAGGAGAAATCCACCCTAGTCACAGAGGCAAAGACCTATTTGGGATACACACAGGCAAGGATCACAGTGACCAGAGAGCCTGTTTAATATGAACCATCCCTTTCAGGGATCCATAGGCAGGTAGTTTACACAGCTGCTAAACAGAGCAGGTCAGAAGCAAATTCATAAATGCTCCATATAAGCAGACATAGAGGTGTTGACGCATTGCACAGAAAATGAGCCAGCTTCAATCACAGGCTCACCCAGAAGTTTCTCTCGGGTCCTTGCCTGGGAAAAGGGCTACTACACCAGGGGATCTTCAGACACCAATGAATATTTCAGGAAACACACTCTGGCCTGGAGATCAAAGAGGTCTGGTAAAGGATTCACTAAAGGGACCCTGCAGAGATGATGCCAGAGGCTCAGGACAATGACATCCCAAGGTCAGATAAAGGAACAAGAAGGTCCAGCTTGTAGACTCTACAGAAGCTCTGTCTGTATATATCTATCTGTCTTTACAGCTACCCTTGTAGACACAGTACCCTATCTTCCAAAGGGTGAGCCCTCTGCCCTCAAGATATAGACACAGTTTCCTGGTTTGCATGCAGATGCCTTTTAATGCCACTTATTGCATGTCAGGAGATGGAGAGCATTGTCACAAAGTGTGAAAACCGGCTGCTTCATGAGAATACAAGATCATACAAGGCAGAGAAATGGCTTCTCCACACCTTCTGACAGTATTCTTTGCTTCTGTTTCTCAGAAAGTTAGCATCGGGGAGTCTTCAATACCCACATGAGGACTCATTGGTGAGGAAGGCCAGCGATGGAAAGGTAAAGGCCTGGGCCCTTCAGTAGGTGCAAATCACTCCCCACTCTCCATGGCTGTCTCTCTTGCTACCAACAGTGATTCAGCCATCCCCATCTCTATTCCTCTCTCTCCTTCTTTCTCTCTACATCTGTCTATCATCTATCTATCTCTCTCTCTATCAATCATCTCTCTATCATCTATCATCTATCTAAATGATTTTATATATATATATATATATATAAAATCAATCATCTATCTATCTATCTGTCGCCCACTTCCCAACTCAGAGCCCCTTCTCATTTCCAGATTCCCCTTTTCTTTCTCACACTCCAGTGCTGCAGTGGTAATAATTTCATTTATAGTGTGGGTCATTTTACCACCCCTGAGACTCTTACTGCTGAGCTCAGCTTGTTCCAGATGGGAGTTACATGAGAAAAGAAAACCTCCAAAATGGAGCTCAGAGAGTTTTAAATTATAAATCAGTAGAATCCTCTCTGCTAAGCTGTTCCTCCAGAGTACCCACATGTAGGAGGGGTTGGCCTTGCAAGTGGGGAAAGAACAAGGTCGAGCTTTAGTAAACTATGCACTGAACACATCTCTCTAATTGCCCTGAACTCTACATCTGTCATGAGCACTTTACATGGCAAATAAAGGGTGGGGTGGCAGCAGAAACATTTACCTCCTTGGGGAAAAGGGTTTTGTTTCAAACATTAAGGTTGAGAATTGCCTGAACATTGTGGTGCCCAAAACCAGCCCAACTTTCATTCCATTTCACACTGCTTTTTAACTCCCTGCAGACAGTCTCTTCCTATAGGATGCACACCCAAGGCAGCCTTCTCCATTACCCAGCTCTGGATATGCTGCTGTCTACATGGGCATCAGTGACATTCCACATCAACAAACAATCAAATGCTATTTTTAGATGAGACTCATCAGATTCTCCCTCTTCCTAAGAGATGGACTCTGCGAGATAAACAAAAAGTAAAGTGTCCTTTGAACAAGTAGAAGAATGGCCACCGCTCTTTAGTCTAGTACTACAGTATTTCAGAGAAACAAAAACAAATTAGGGCCAACAAAGATGTCTAGAGCTCTTGCTGTGATGGCAAATGTGGTCTCCAGTTACTACAGTGGTTTTCAAGTTTATTGAGCAGTGCTCTCTTCCTCTAGATAATTCACACTTTTTTTTCTATCAGCACAAATAAAGGTTTCTGCTATAGGGATATTCTCCTCCTCAGGGGTTCTGTGCTTAGCAAAAGAAAAATAACATGAAAGGAAAGGGATGGAGCAAGTTGAGTGAACTCTGAAAGAAAAGAGAATCTGTTTCCTTTTCAATATCATTTCTTAGAATTTGTGACAAGTTCACACATATGTAGCATGCATTGTGATCAAACTTACCTTCCATTACTCTCACTTGTCCTAGTGCTATTGACTTCCTTCTCCTTAACTAGTTCCCCACCTACTGTGTGTGTGTGTGTGTGTGTGTGTGTGCCAGCCAGTCTTGGGCTGGTAGTTGTGTGTAGTGGTTTGTGATTACAACAGCCATGTCATATCTGGAAACATTGTAGCATAGTACTCTGGCCCATTCTTCTGGCTTAGTCTTTCTTCCCCATCTTCTTGGATGTAACCTGAATGATAATTCTTGTCCTGTTTTGGGGCTGACCACTCAACTGTCACTTATTCTTATCATGCTAACCAGTCCTGAAACTCCTTTAACTATCACCACTGCCAGATAAGACTTCTCTGACTGAGGCTGAGACCTGTACTTGTTTATGAGTATAAACATAAATATCTACAGAGCAGTTTGATCAAGTGTCCACAGAGCAATCACTCAGAAGTGGATTCCTCATAGAGCCCATGATATTCCTAGCCATAGGCTTTTGATCAGATGCACTTGGTGTGTATTTCCTTCCTTTTATAGTGGGCTGTAAGTCCAAAGAGAAAGCAGTTGTCTCCCTTAGAAGAGTCATACCAGCATCAAATCATTGGGAGGATCATGGCTGGAAGGACTGGGTACTGTATCACAAATGGTTCACAGCCAGGTAAGGTCACTGATGACATTTCTCCCCTGATAGCCTGTACAGCACTTGCTAGCATTATAAATGCTAACCATCAGCAATGACACTCCCAGTGCAGTTTCAGCTTCATTCTTCTGTCTCTTATATTCAAATTATGTGGTATCTTCAGCAATAGGACTTCCCATTCCTAATGTGGACTTTTGCTCCACAAGTGGGTATGCAAATTAGACAGTTTATACTGCTAAAACTAAGTGCCAAAAATTGAGTGGTTTAAACAGGTCTTTAAATGTACTTTCCCCCTGCTTTGAAGGTAAAAGACTCAGATCAAGTTCTAGCAAGGTGCATATTGGGGGCTTTCCTGACTGTAGAAAGCTGTTGCATTGCTTATCCTCATGTAGTATAGAAAGCATGAGGCTAGGGGAGAGTACGTGCAAACACAGTGTCTCTTCTTCTCAGGTTATTAATTCAATGAAACCAGGGCCTGGCCCTCATGACCTTATTTAACTCTAATTACTCACTGAGAGGTTGTTTTTCCAACTATAGTCATGCTGAGAATTAGGGCTTCAACCTGTGAACATGGAGATTCCATAGTCAATAACACCATGGAAATTGTCACCATTTCTCCTAGCTGCAAAGACATAAGGATACCAGTACCTGCCTTACATACATTATCAGTAAGTAAAAAAGGAATAAGAACAGAATTATATCAACTAAAGTGACTATTGTAATCATCATTATGCAAGCTTCAAAACATTGACATTAGTATACCTTGAGGAAAAAAACTTCAAATAATTTCTAAGTCCAATCTCTAAAACATAACCAGAAGGAAAACTGAACATAGGGATTTACTTCCAGGAATAACCACTTTGGAGTCAGACAGAAGTTCCATCCATATTCTTAGCTGTGTGGTATTGAGATGTTTTCACACAAGCTAGGTTGCCTGATGCTATTGTTTGAATATGGACAGCATCTTCTATAGATCCATGTGCTAGAAGCTCAGTGAGTTATTTGGAGGTACTGTGGGCCTCCAGCAGGTAGGAACTGGAACTAATGTGAGATCCTTAGGATACTGTGGATTGCCCTCAAAGGGCATTGCAGTATAGCAGTTTTCAGTCTCTCTGCATCTGCATTCAAAATGTGAACGTTCCCTTGAAAATACAAGGCCCTTTCTGAGTCTGGGTTAGCTCATTCAGGATCTTGAGTGAGCTAACCCAGACTCAGAAGGATACACATCGCATTTATTCACTTATAATCAGATTTTAGCCTTATAGTACAGGATAACTATGCTACAACCAATGCACCAAAGGGAACATGAACATAGACTTTGTTACCGGTCAATGAGACACTTTGCCCTAGTGGTGCTGCCTTGTAGGCCCCCAGTGTATGAGGAGGCTCTTGGCCCTCATATGACTGCTGAACTGGGGCGGGGAACTGATATGTAGGGACACTCCACCCCAAAGGAGTGGGATGGAAGGGATAGGGGGTAGAAGGTGGGAAGGCGTGACTGGGAGGGGTGGAAAGAGGGCACTGTGATGAAGATGTAACCTGAAGTAATAAATATAAAAAAGATTAAAACTTCTTGTTGTGTACCTGATTTTTTTTTTTGTCCAAGTAGTTATAGTAAAATTGTTTTCAACCATGCACAAGAGGAATCAATCCTAACTTTATCATCTGTCCTCCAACTCCTTTACCTGTAAGTTTGGAGTCTCCCTTGAGAATCCCACACCCATGCTCCATATACTTTATTCTTCTCTTGAGAAACTCCTTGTTATTTAAAAAATAGTCTACTTCACATTGGGTTTTCTTAAAATTCTTCTCTATATTGAATCTAGTGTCACAGTTTTACCTGAGTTGAAGCTCCCAAATTATTAAGATATTTCCTCAGGCTAAGGATGGTGACAGCATGGAACTATGTCTCCATCCCTTCCACTGTTGACAGATCTAACCATTCAGAGATAGCGTTTCCCTAGTTCTTTTAGTTATATGCACCAGTAAATTGGTTCCTGTCATTTAAAAAATTACTTATCCCTAAATATACAGGTTTAACTTGTTCTGTTCAGTTTGTATAATGTTACTTGTGTGTGTGATTTTATGGCTGACTGTTTGGTGTTGATAAACAGTTGGAATGTGTGTGTGTGTGTGTGTGTGTGTGTGTGTGTGTGTGTGTGTGTAAAATTAATGAAAAAAGAGGCCATGAATTTTTTTTTTTAAAAAGCAAGAAGTAGTATATGGGAGGGTTTGGAGGAAATAAAGGAAATAGAGAAATGATATAAATAAAATTTCCAAAAAGTCAAAATAATAGCAATCTGCTACTCACTCAAAAATTATTAAATCAGTTGCATTACTCATCATTAACCTTAAAAGGAATG
>CAJQZJ010014563.1:5569137-5623408 GCA_907164525.1 Lophiomys imhausi | reverse complement strand
CCTCAGTGAAGATACTCTCTTCTTCACATTCGCCAAACATGAGTTAATATATCTGAAAAGGTCAGAAAATAGCAGTCCCAGATCACCAATAATGAGAGTTCGTGGAAACTGGCAACTTCCATCAAATTATCATAATAAAACTACATCTTAACCCCAGCCCAACTGTTAAAATGTATTGAGATGAAAAAGGAATACTCAAAAAAGGAACTTTGGTTTGAAGCTGTGATGTCATAGTCTCTTGTCCTTACATGACTTGTCAGATAATAATAAGGAAGAACCTTAACCCTAAATATTAAGTGAAGGATTCTCTGTCTGGTGTGAAAATGAGAGGCAAATTGGCCTTTGAGAGATGAGAATATTCCCAGTTCCAGTTGGTTAAAAGTCAATGAAACTCTCAATCTTTGTTCAAGCATTGATCCCCAACTTCAGTCTTAACATCTCTCAGGCACAGATGGTACTTTATCATTGGTTGGTTGGTTGGTTTTGTAAACCAAATAAAATTACCAAGATGAATATTGATCCCTTCACCTAGTGGTTGCTAAGTACTCATTAGAAGGCAGTCCACTCTGTCTCTACTTAGATATCTTACTATAATCCCCCAAACATGATCAGAACCCATGTTTGGGGTGGGTTGCTATTGAATAAAAAAGTTCTCTAGGGGCTCCAATGACATTAAGAGGGATTTTATTTTTATAGCAAAAACTAACTTTCCAATAATTCCGTTGAAGTGAAACTAGTAAATTCCATAGAAATGGCCAAATAAGTTGAATATTCGGCAATCTGTTTCTCCCCCCTTTCATCATCATCACTTTTATATCAAGCAGTTCAAGCAGTCAGCGTGAAAGCAATAGCAGAAGCAATGACAGGAAACAGGAAGGAGAGGTAAATGGGACATTTTCCTTTCGGTCACATCCCTCCCACAGCATAGGGGAGCTGTTCTACATTTAGATATTCCTTCTCTTTGGTAGCACCAATTTGCTTATCTTTTTGGTGGCGATCCTAGCCTTTAGTGGCTGAGCCATCTCTCCAGCCCACCAATTTGTTTCTTTATCCTACAAGTATAATAGGTGGGGTTTAGTAGATCGTCAATGAGCACTCAGGGCCTGGAGGCAGGTGTCAGGAGCTGCTCACTCTTCATCTGGCTGCATCCCAGTTGGAGTTCCTTGCTACAGCCAGGCAGTGGTGTCATCAAGCTGCTTCCCTGCTATAGTTCACTGATACAGCACTCAGCGGTGGTATCTCTAAGGCCCTCTGCTTGAAGCTTCAGGAGTCTTGCTCTCCATCCCCTAGTTTCAGAGGATATTGTATAGCAGAAGGGTAAGAAAAAGGGCCCAAGCTTCTCCTGTTCTACTTGCTGCTGCTGGGTCTGAGTGACATTCTCTTGTCAGGCCCAAGGTATAAGAGAAAGAGAATGAGATTTTCCCTACAGACTTCTCATTTGAGACTAGTCTGTGTTACCTGGGCCTGAGATTTAGAAGTAATCCCTAAAGACACTTAGGGCAGAGTTAAGCAACTCTTCACAGAAGTATAAAGTCCTTTAACTTATGAACAAAATCTGAATGCACAGATATCGATGCCAATCAAATAAAACAATAAAAATAAATGAAAATATGACTGCAGAGAAGTAAATTAGAGGAATGAAAGATAAAGTTAAGAGTGTATCATACTAAGCCCTCATACCACCTCATCCTTCATTTTCTCTAACACAATGTTAGTTGTTGTGGTAATTCATGTCCTTTCACATTTGGGATGGTGAATGGGTGGACAATAAACCTTAGTTATCTTCACATTTCTAGTGTTACTTAGTACATTGCGTGAATAAACAAATCTCCAAATGAATAGAAGAATACTTTAGGAAGCAAATGATTAGACACAGCATGGAGATTCACACTCCAAATGTTTAGCATTTACAAAGACAAATATCAACAATTACAGAAGCAATAGAAGAAAACTTTGCAAAACTGAAAATAAGTATTAAAAGAATGTGAGATGGGAAACTGAAAGGGATCATTACAAGCTCAGCAGAGTTAATCATGACAAAGTGTGCCAAGGCATATCCTAAGGGGAGGGAAGATCTTTCCATTTCAAAGAAAAAGACTCTTACAAGTTTTCAAACCAAAAAGAAAAAAATTTTACATGCCATCCTTCAAAAAGATCCTTTGACTTACAAGAATAAAACTTTGAGTGTTCTGATTCAAAGTAGAGGAAAATGGAGCAGCTGTTGCTATAGACAGAGAAGGTTTTGAGAAAGAGATTGCCTTTGTTTTGGCATAACCCCTTAACCCTGGGAGGATCAGTGCTCCCCCACAAGACTGCATCTTCAAAGGCTCCAGTCAGCATGGGCAAGAACCTGTTGTCTCCAGCTCTGTGGGGGAAGGTGAGCTCTGGGATCCACATGAGCTGCCAACGGCCCCTGGGAGCATAGGATACATTATGGTATTGAAAAGATTTAGCAGTTTAGGTCTAAACTGCTATACTTAGAAAAACACCTGTTGCCAATGGGCGAAGATTCTGGAAGCTTGAGGCTAACCTCTCAGACTTCCTTCTAAACACAGGCTTCCTTATTCTGCTAATTGTGTTTGCTATCCTTCTGTGATCATGAATTATAGTTGTTGGTACAAATAAAAGCTGAATCTGCTTAACCTCCTGGTGAAGTCCGTCCAACATCCCAACTCCTTCTCTTGTATTACTGCACTACACACCCAGTTCTAATTGACTCTATCACAAAAAGATAATGACCCTTTACAGTAATGGTCTCTGAGAAATACCACAGGCAGATAAGCTGGAGAAGAGTGAGCTAAAGTGAGGAGGAATCAGGGAAAAGGCAACCTCCAGGACATATGGCTACTATGCAGAATCTTTGGCAAGCTAGAGGGCTGCAGATGATTCTGGAAAGTTTCACCAACATGTCAAACAGATGTTCAACATTCTTCTTGAGCACCTTGGTGTCCTGCCAGGTTCTTGTCCATTCCTGCTGGGGTGATAAAGATCTTTATAGACCCTGTAAAACATAGACATTTTTTTTCCAGCTGTGCCATCTGATTCACTTTTTTTAAATAGGCAGTCAGCATAAGACTTAACTATGGAGACATAGATGGCAGTTCAGAGTTTTCTGTATCTCTTTCGTGTGTGTGTGTGTGTGTGTGTGTGTGTGTGTGTGTGTGTGTGTGTGTTTACTCATTCATCTCCTTATGTTATATACATAGAGAAAAATTGAGAAAATTCAGAGTGGGTATGTCAAGAGCATGCTGAGATGCATAGAAAAGATTAAACCCCAGATGACTTTATTTGTTCCCCAGGGGGCTTCACTTGAGAACTAATCAACTTCATCCTCCTTCTGTCAAACCAGCCTTGTTGGAGCCCCTCTACTCTTACTTTGAGAGACAACCAAAGGCAGTCCATAGAATCACAAGGAAAAGAACACATTAATACTTTTACAGTCAAAGTCAAAGACTATGCTAGGAGAAAATGCTACTGCAATTGGAAAGGTTAAAGATGGCAATACCTCCTCCACAAATTAGCCAGACATTATGTTTATTCACTTCTGAATATATCTGCTGTCAATATTTTCCTAGTAATGTGGTAGGAGGCAGTTCTTGGAAACCTGATATTATAGATTCAGTAGTGTGTTATCTGTCCCCTTGACTCTGTCTGCATATTTTAAGTATCTTATAAATGCTCAAAATCTGGATATGTAATAATAAGTGTTCAACAATGGCAACTTCTTTTCATTGATATGGAAGGAATCAGTTTCTATAAAGTGATCTAATAATAAGGATTATTAAACATTTACAACATATGCATATCCAAGAAGTCATTGGTCTTCTTTAGGAAACTCTCCAAAGAAAGAAGATTTGAAGCCCACAAAGAGTATAGCAATCAAGTGAAGTAATTATGGTTTAAGCATAGGTCCACAGTGTAGCAAACCTGGCTCCCCTTAAGCAGGACATGTGCCAGGTAATTCTTTGTTGTAATGTTGTCTTTCACATTACAGGATCTTTACAAACATTCCTGGCCTCTACCCACTAGATACCAGCAGCCGCATTGTAACTATGCTACATAGAGGTCCTTAGACACTGCCAAATATCTTCAGGAAGGGAAGGGGAATCTTCTTATTCCCAGCCCCAACTCTGTGTTGAGAACCTTTGACATGCAGCAAGGTACTTTGGAAGCTTTGCTGCTTGACATGTAATGGGTATCAGCAGCCTCAGCATCACTCAAATGCTTTTTAAGATGCAGAATTTCACATCTCTCCTCAGTCCTACTGAATCAAAATTATCAACGTAATCTGTATGCACATTGAATTTTGAGAAATTTAAATCCATAGTACTGGGACCTCTCAATTACAGCTGTTTCTCTGTAAGTTTTCCTGGACAAATGTAGTTTCTGGAAGTATTACTCCTAGCAAATTATCCCTGGATCAAACCACATTGTTTCAATCATATTGTTCATAACTTTTTTTTTTTGTCAAGAGACTGTATTGACTGTATTTTCTTTAATTCCCATTAGTTATGACAATATTTCTCTGAAAGAGACCCTCCTGGGATAAGGCAAGTAGAAGATGGGGTTTTAATCAACTCATTTATTTGCTTGTTTGCTTTTGCTAAGGAAATTCATCGTGCAATCAATAAGAACCTGTGTTGTCTATTGGAAGCCTTTTCTGGCGCTGCACCTTCCAAGATGCCCAGCATGGATGTAAACAGCTGGGCAGAGATATTTCTGTCTTTCTCTGGTTTTTGACAATGTAAATAGCCCATGCATATCTGAGAGCACAATTTGAGCTCACTGTACTCTTCCTAGCAATTATTTGACAGAACAAATTAAATATGTTTACTGTCTTACTGAGGCCAGAATGCTTTTAACTGAAATAAAGAGTAAGGAGAGGGACAATGGTACCCTTACCAGAGAGGGCAGTGCTGTCATCCTGAAAGAATTAAGGAATAAAGGAGAGTAGATGGTCTTCAGAAAACAATTAGTTCTCATGGAAATGAAGACTTTCATGTACAGTCACTACTCTATGAGCACACTACTACCATAAAGTTTTATATGTCGGGATTTTTTTTTTCAGATCCAATAGGACTGAAATCAGAACCCAGATGTTAGATGAACCTGGTTAATACACTCTGGGAATTTGGGAGCAATAGGTGCAAAAAAAATTGAGGGCTAGACAGGGTTGTTGCTGTGAAGCAGGGACAGAATAACCCAGAATATTAAATAGCAGAGTCATCAGACATGGAGGGCTGAAAGGAAGACAAATACACAATAAGAAGAGACAATAAGATGATTCAGACAAAAAGAGGTGATGTTGTAGGGGGATGCCTTAAAATCTTTTCCATCCCTGTACTTCTCAGTCAAAACTAGCTCAGTTCTCCTCTGATCCAGTATGTTTGTATTTCAGGAGAGGTGGGAAAAATCTTCCTCAGAATGTGAGAAGAAACTTACCCCAGGATCATTCAATAGTTTCAGCTCACATATTCTCTTCTTTACATATTCTCAATGTAAAAATGAGAGGTCACCATCTTCATATGTTTAACTGCTGGAGATGAAGTAAAAATATCCTATGTAGTACTGTGCCTGTGCATACATCAGTACCAATATTGCAAAGTGAGCCAAATATTATGTATGAATATAATTTCTTATATTTTTATATGAATCTACACATGCATTCATAATGACTGTGTGTTATATAATAGATTCTCATAAATATAGAAGGCTTTTAAGTTAATTGCTGTACTCCTAAGTCAAAAGTCCATTAAAATAAACAACAATGTCTTCATCTTTCAATGGATGCCTTAAACTGGTAACAGTTTTATTATGATTTCTCAACATTCAAGAGGAAGAAAAATGGGGTTGTGAATTTTGTAGAAAAGCTCAATGTAGTCTGTGTATGTACAATTTAGTAAGGTCGATTTTTATTTATAATGAGGACAATAAACTCAAGGACTTGTACTGTGTGAAAAGAAAGAAATACATTGGATGGTAGAATTTGTATTTTATAGTAAAACTGCTAAGGTAAGAAAGTCACAACCTCATCTTGAGAGAATGCAAATTGAGAGAAGATGACATAGAAAAATTTTCCTCTGATGTGTGATCATATTGTAAAGGTGATTCAGGAAGGCTCATTGGTACCAACACACTCCATCTTCAGCCACACATTTCTGATTATAGCTCTGGAGCGTATTTGCTCAAACTGATATAGCAGGGACCAATCTGTCTGTCTTGCAGACATCTGGAAGTTATTTGTTATATTTCTTGTTTGTTTAACCTCACATTGATCACTGCCATTAATAAAAAAGACTGACTAATCATGACCCAATTTAGCACAAACTAGTGTAGAGTATGAATATTTATGTATTTGTGTATACCTATGGTGACATAGTTTGTACATATGGGTTTATATGTACTTTGGGTATGTATAAATATAAAAATATGTGTACATATTCACATGTGTACATTAATATAACCACGTGAAGCTAAGCAAACAAATTATGGTATGTAGGTGTAAATAACATATAAATAAATACAAAAGGTGTGTGAATAGTTTTGTGTGTGTGTGTGTGCAGATATAAATATATAGATCTAGATACTTTTCTATCCTATGCAATCTCCTCCAGGTTCAGGGTCTTTCCATTACTTAATGCTCATATTCCCATGTGTATTTCTTGGGCATTTGACCTTTGGGTCAAAGCAAACTAGAACCTCAAAATTTACTTCTGAGTTTACAACATTCAAATATATACACATGTGTGTATCCCCTCCCGGTTCAGGGTCTTGCCAGAAAAATTGGAGAAGGACTTGAGGAAAATTATGGACCCTATTTGTTGATAGATATCTATACCTATAGTCCATCAAAGATGAAATTTGAATATTTGAAGACTTTTAGCATTTTTGAAATACAATAATGATCAAAATATTCCAATTTTTAACTAGTAAAGAATTGTAATGGTTGGGTGGGGTCTCATAAAAGTTCCCCAATAGAACATCAGTTAGGTGAGAAAGGGAAAGAATTCACTAATTCTAAAACCTGGAGGATGAGAATAGGTAAAAATGTCCAAGCTGAGATGCTTCAGTGACTTCAGAGTGACATTTTTAATGGATAGGCAAATGAAAAGGAGAGATAGGATATAACAGAACCAAATCAAAGGTAGATTATCAAGCACTAGAGTCTCCCTACATCTATTGGGAGCCCTCTCAGCATGAATTGAGTACAATGGGATGAGAAAAAAGAATATAATTACTGAGAAACCCTATAATTGTCCTCAAAGAAGTGAATTTACAGCTAGGGGCTCGATACTTTTAACTGACTATTAAAGCCCATTACTCAATTAAAGCAAAGACAGATTTCAAGTTGCATGGGCTTAAAAATTACAGAGGTGAGCAGTTTGGTACTGTGAATTCATTTCTCTTTAATTCACTTCTGATATCCTCCAAAGATTCTTACCTTATAATGCAATTTTTACTTCCTTCAGTTTTCTCTTGTTTGCTACCCATTCTTGTTTCCAAATCAGTCTCACCTCCCTGGATCCTGAGTCTCCCATTGTAATATGAATACAGATAAAAATAATCTCCATCCTTCTGGGATCTGAGGTCTGTCATTCCTTTCATCCATCAATTGATGATCCCCTTTAGTTCTGCCCCTCTTATCCACTCCATCTGCCCCAAACTCATGGTTCTATTGTATTAGCCCAGAGTTCTTATACAACTCTTGGGTATTATCCATACCTAGGGTTACCTGGTAGAAAAAAACCCCCACATATTTGATGACTCTGTTCTCTAAGAACATCAGGCATCCTTAGCATTTGAGCTAGACATTAGTGAGTATGTGGGCATGTTGGGTGAGAAGGGGCTGAGAGGCCTCTTTCTGAGAGGCAGAGGCAAAGAAGCAGCATGTTTAAAACACTGAAGCTCAGGAAAGGTATGAGGGACTGAAGATGCAGTAAGTAATGATGAGCAGATGGATCACAGAGCTTATGAGGACACAGTGGGTGATTCCAATATAAAGTAGAGTGATGATGTCATGA
Source organism: Lophiomys imhausi (assembly GCA_907164525.1). Lineage (NCBI taxonomy): Eukaryota > Metazoa > Chordata > Mammalia > Rodentia > Muridae > Lophiomys > Lophiomys imhausi. The sequence goes on along the minus strand of CAJQZJ010014563.1, from coordinate 5,615,387 downwards.
GGAGCAAGTAGTGGTACCATAAAGGACAGTCATCCTGGAGTCAAAGCAAGTTGGGGTTCTAAGATTTACTTCTGAGATTTTAATACTAAATTTCTAATAGGTAGTTTTTTGTAGTTAAATAGAACTCAGACTACCTCATAACATTATTGAACCATAACAAAAGTAATACTCATTTCAATATACCCCATATCTTAAGTCTGCTCTAAGCTATGGATTCAAAAGTCCCTGTAGTTCTACTTCAGGTACTGCTAAGGATTCTTATCCGGTCTTCAATGTTCTGCTCATTCAAATATGCCAAGGTTTTTGAAAAGCCAATAAGACAACTAATATCCCTATAAAATAATGTGGGTTCTATTGTGCTGTTCACTATTCCAAGTTATACGAGAAGTCATAAGAAAACCTTATGTGTTATTTTTATATTGCTGGCATGGGCTATTTCATGTCCCCTAAGTCCTTTTGTTATGATGAATCTATCCTTTGGGTTGGAATGGACCCTTCTCATGATATTTATAAAGCCAGGTCAAGTTGCCCAGCTGTACAGGCAATGGGAGGCCAGCAATTTGGATTTCTTTGGATTTGGGTCCTTTGATCCAGAGCTGATGTCCTGTCTACAAGGAGGGAGGTGGTGCTGGCAAGAAACATCCCCAAACACTCAGTTGCAAGTTGTAAATTTCAGCAAAGCTATTCAATATTCATGTAATTACCCTGGAAAGCACATTTGACATTTCATAAATACGGCAGAATATTAAGCATTTGTCTCTCTTGAGAGCTGCTACCAAAGCATACATGGAAAAATAATCCCCAGGGATCCCTACAGTCTTAAGTGGGAACAGTTATTGAGTCCATAAATTTGATGGACCAAAGTCTTCTCTCTTCATCCCATTCATAATTTATAAATGGAAGTGAGACCATATAAATGAGGCAGCCTGTTGGCCTTCTTCATTGCACATAATGGTTTCTGGGAAAGACCTGCTTCCTACCAGTTCTGGCTAAAGCTTTAGCCTTTGTGCTGAATCTCTCCTCCAAAATGAGCTTGCATATCCAAGCAGTGTACAGACCTGCAGCCAGTGCTTAGGGGGCAGATCATTGAGGCCCTACATGCCCAAGTAGCAGCAGTGATGATTAAAAGCTTCTATTATAGTCTTTCTCAAGGGTTTCAGGGCTCTAAAGACAAGCTGAGAAGACTCTGGGTTCTTAAACACTATCCTGCCCACCCTTCCACTGACTCCTCATGCACAGGAAAAAAAAAGCACGATTTCTCAACAGTTCACCCCAGAATATAGCACAAAGGAATAAAAACACTTTGTTCTGACCAGGCCTGATCTTCAGAAATCAGCACCACAAAGAATCTATAAGAGAAAAGCAGAGTGAAAGCTGGCTATGCATGCTAGGTTGAGTAGTCTAGGAAGTCTTATCCATATTGTATGCTTGGCATGAAACAATAATCTTCTCCTTACCCATAGGAGTGAGGAGATGAAATGAAAATGAAAGCATGCATGTTTATCCCCCAAGAAAGTAACAGCATACCCTCATAGATGGACAATAAGGTGATCAATCAATCAAAAGGATAGGAAGTAGAGGGTGGGAGGGCAGGACTGGGAGGGGTGGAAAGAGGACACTATGATGGAGACTACTCACCCATTATCTGAAAGTGTATATATGTATGTATATGTCTAATATGAGATTTTTGAAAATAAGGTGATATATGCCTATGTCTTTCTACTCAATTATATATGCCTGAATTTCTATGAATGCATGTGACTATTAATGCTATCCATGCATGCATATTAAAATCATTATGTGTATTGGAATTTACAGCAATCATATGATAATATGTATGCATATTAGTGAATATAGAGAGATTACCTACTTGTAGTTTAAGAATTGAAACCGTACTTTTTAATTATTAAACATTTATTTATTACTAACTATATTCACTTAATTCACTTAACTAACTACTATTCCTATAAATTCCTACAGTCTCTATGAATGCCTTCAACCCCTATGACCTAACCACTAAACCTATTGATAACTATTACAACTATTTTCATAACCTTTTAGAAGGATACAGTTTCTGGGGCAGGTCCTCAGTCATCAGGAACACAGTCTCTAGGGTAGACCCTTTAATGCACTTAGCAGTCTTTATTCTGGAATAGCTCAGACGCAGGTTCGTCAGGGTAAATTGGCTATGGCAGTCTCACCTTAAATAAGACTTGAGGCTTTCTTCTCCCTGGGAGACCTCAGCCATCTGTAGGCCAACTTATTTCCTTCGTATCAGCAACTGCCTCAGTCTTTAAAGCTGGCCACAGTTCCGTTCAGGCCACAGTTCGGACAGGTCAAACCCCTCTAGGCAAAAGCTGAGCCACAGGGTTTAGTCCTTGGCCTTTTGCTGTCTTGCTGAGGCTTTCTCTGCTAACCAGCTTCTTTCTGCCTCAGGGAGATCTGGTCATTAGTCTACCAACACTTTCTTCGGCAGGGGATACAAACTACTCATTGTCCTTTTCAGTGTGAGAATTCACTAGCATCAGCTCTCTAGCATGGACCCCCTAGCATGCCCTCTCAGGCTCATCCACTTGTCCTTAAATAGGATCGCTCCTTGTTCCACCTGATTCAGCTTAATTTGGGCTCTGCCCACTTAGTAGTTGAAAACAATGCCAGGCCATAAAGTCTTTCCTTGTTTCACCTGGCTTCAACCTTGCTTTTCAGTCCATAGAGACTCCCCTCGTTTCATGTGACTTCATCCATAAGCTGATAAACTAATTGCTCACAGCCAAGTTGATCTTCATGCCCCAGATTAAGAGACTGTATCAGAAACCTAGATATTTACTAAATCTAATTTATATTAATCTAACTCCCTACAAAGAATTTTGTGGAAAGCATTTTTATAGATACTATATGTTTATTCCCATGCAACCTGTTCATGTCAATGATTCCTTTCATTTTGCCAATATAGCTAAGAGATTTAATGGTTTGTGGAGGATTGCAAGGTGAGAAAAGTCAAAAGTGAGATTAAATCCCTATCTTATTTATTGTCAGTACTCATTGTTCCTAACATGTATCACACATGAGGATGCACACATGCACACACACACACACACACACACACACACACACACACACTTACAATACCCTCAGGGAATTAGTGCCAAAGTCTATGCCAGATACCCAAATCAAGGACGCTCAAGTATTATACCTCTTTCAAATCCATGGCCTCTTTTTTATTATTATTACTATTCATTCTTATTTCATGCTTTAATGTGTTTTTAAGGGAATAATGATAAGGAAAAACTCTACATATATGTTCAGAACAGGCAAAGGTCTTTCAAGATATTTTTTATTTAAGATAAATGAACTGACTCTGTGGATGCCAAACTCTTGATGCAGTGAGATCACTGTATATGCATGTGTATCTTGTGTAATGATATGGTTGTGTACATCCACACTTGTATATGAAAGGAGATCCTCCTCAAAAGGAGTCTTTATTTACAGATAGGATTTGGTGATTGCTGCAAACAGGATTCTTCAGATTACCTTTGTAGTCTTGCTGCCATCTCTGACTCTTTACTTTCCCCCCAAATCCCTGCTTTCCCAAAGTTGCCTTTGCCAGAATGGCCATCTGGGTCCCTTTGGTCCCTTGAAGAGCTGCTGCTACAACAGAAGCAGAAAGCAAATGTGGGACCAGCCATTTTGTTGGGGCTATTCAAATTTATCTAGCACATTCCAAATGACCCAAAGAAACAGAAGGCAAGAGAATGTAGAGTGCCAAGAAGTAAGCTCTGGCAACAGAGGGTTAGGGGTTGGGATAGATAGATCTGCTATCTTCTCCTATTCATTAATTAAGCAGACCTCATCAGTGAAGTAAACCTATGCACTGGTCATAAATCAGACACCACCATTTATCCTGCCTAAAGTGGCTGTTAGAATAAGGTGAGATAAAATACCTATCATGAGGATTTATGTCAACGTGTTTAAAGCCAATGTCTTCTCCTTGCTACTGGAATATCTGTCAATGCTGCCCAAAAAACAGCTGGATATTTCTCTGTTAATCTTCTTTGGCACTGGTATATTTTATACATATGAATACCCTCCCAGTGTTCTCTCTCTCTTTGTTCCTCTTCCCCTCCCCTCCCCTCCCTCCCCCACCCCCTCTCTCTGTCTCCTTCTCCCAGAGTCTAGTGCACAGTAAGAAGCCAATGAAATTCTAATCTTCCAGGAATTTGACATTAGGTGATGGGAGTCTGCCCTTGTGGCACATTTCATTTGGATGGAATCAGGGCATGGAGCATCCTGAGCCTGCTGGGGTATATGAAATCATGTGGAAAAGAAGACAGAAAGAAATATAATTGGAAGAATGATGGAGTATGTCATCCCCAGAGGGCAGGTGGTGAGTTTGCAGCAATGACCTCCATTCTTGACCTTTTGTCTGTGTTTATCCCAAACAAGTCTGCCGATAACTCCTCATAAATTTGCATACCTTATGTTAGAGTAGAGCAGAAGAGAGCATCAGATTCCCTGACTGGAGTTACAGTTGGTTGTGAACCTCTGTGTGGGCACTGGGAACTGAACCCAGGTCCTCCGTAAGAGGAGCAAGTGTTCTTAACCTCTGAGCCATATGTTTAAAAACACTTTGAGCTTCTTGAGGGAACCTCTATGCCCCTCCAAGATTGTCTCCTTTTCATGAATGAAATTATGGGCGAGTTATTCCTTTCTAGTTAGTGACACTCCAATAACCATGCCTATCTGTTTCTGGAACACTGGGATCTCTAGGTCTTTCCTAGTACTCTCTCCTACTTTTAATAAGGACATGTCAGTTCTGACATCCTCTGGATCTGGTACCATTCTGTTTATAGTCTTAATGAAGAGGGGGCTGTAAGAAAACCCAAAACATCAGAAATCCTAACTGAGCAAGGAATATAGCCATAAAATTTTATTATTTATTTAAAGATCTCAATTTTAAAATAGCTTCAAAATGAGCCATCCTTGTTTCCTCTGAAGATGCAAATATCTGTACATTTTTGCATCTTATATATTGCATTTTAAAAAGTCATTATATTTGCAAATGTTATGAGGACATATGGTATACATGTATAGCCAAGACTGACAGCTGGTGTCTCTCTGTTCTGTAATATTTAAATAACACTGGTTCAAAAGTGCTGTCCCTGTTCTGAAGCTCAATGTTTCCCCTAATTTTGTGCCTCTAAGGGAACTTCGGTTTGTAGCCATCAGAGTTCTGCCTTCTCCCTGTTTTGATATATCCTGTCCCTCTGTACTTCATATATCTCTGCCCTAGAACCAGCACTTGTCCCCTGATGTTTCTTAGATGCAACTACTGTGGGACTTTTTGCTTGAACAGCTGCATTTCCTTGAACAAGCATGACAGCATTTCTTAGAAATCAACCTAAACCCAAAGGATAGAAGGCCTCACATCTCCCAGAACGCTGTGTAGCCCCTGCACGGAAATCTCTCAGTGAAGGAAAGATTTCTCGAGTTCCCTATTGTTCTCTCTACCCACTCAATATGGCTGCTTCTGCTCAGGCCCACATCTCTTCCTTTCCCATCCCACTTCCCTTTAATCCCACCACACAGTTATTTAATACCAGTTCATACACATCCCAAACACACTTACACAGTATTCAGAGTTCCTCCAATTATGTTCAGAAAGGGCCATGAAGTCTTGTTTTCCAACAAACACAAATCTTGTCCTAAGAGGAATTATGTTTCCAGCATCCAAAATAGCATTAATTCCCTCCTCTTCTTGTGGCAAAGGAGGAAATAAGACCATCTCCAGGAGCTTTGGGACCTCCCTCCTTCAGTCTCTAATCTTCCTTGTAGCTCTCTCCCCTGACACCTGTCTCCTGAGAACTTAAGTACCAACCTGCTAAGCTTCCTCACAACAAACAAATAAAACCAGCCCTAGATTGCTCTACTTCTCACAGACCTTTCCCTTTGCCTGGAGTACCTGACCTTTCCAACTGTCAAAACCCTCCTTATCCTTCTCAACTCAACCCAGTCGCCAAATTCTCTGAGACTTCTCCCTAATTCTCTGTACCAAGAAGGAATTAGAGTCTCCCTTATACCTTTGTTTTCATAGCATAGGAGTTTGTCTCTGTCTGTCACATGTCCCTTTTCCAGCTCAGACTTTCCACTCAGAGCCTGGGGCTTTTGCATCCTTGTTTCTGATGCTACAGTTGCCAAGTACTCACTGCTCTGAATGATTTAAATGAAGGTACAAAGGGAGACGAGGTGACATTTATTTCACGCCTCCTGTATATCAGGTAGTACTCTTAGCAACCTGCATGTGCCAATTTGATTAATTATTTATCTGTACTTCCTATTTATAACACTATGAGGTAGAAAGCAATACTGTACATTTTATTATTATGCCCGAGTTCATCCTAAGACTAATCAATTAAAAAAATTAGGAATCAGTCAGATAGAGAGTTGTGGAACTGAAGTGAACCCCTCAAGCACCTAATAATCACACTAATGTAATAGTTGATCTTAATTGTCAAACTAGATTGGATTTTTTTCCTTTATTTTTTATTTCTTCAAGTTACATCTCAATCGCAGTCCCCTCCCTATTCTCCCTCCAGTCCCAACCTCCCACCCTCAACCCCCCATCCTCTTCCCTTTTTTTTCTTTTAAGTTTAAGTTTAAGGTATATCTTATTTCCCCCTACAGTTTCCCCTTTCAGTCCAACAAATGGCTCTTTCTCTTATAATAACAAATATAATACAGTACAACAGAGGTAATTAGGCCACAGTTATGAGGGTTATATGGCTTAGCGTACATTCCCAATGACCAGTCCATATGTATTTGGTACTTGACTTTAACATTCTACTATCTAAACATCTCCATGAGTTTAAAGGTCTATATCTGACTCAACATTAATACTAACTTGCAACACAATTTTAAAAGTATCTTCTCAGATCTATAACACTCTCTTGACTCCTAAACAACTCAAAATTTAATTATGAGACTCTAGCTATCTGTTCTTCAATGACCTCAGAGACCTGAGAGGGATAAATATATCTGATTTAATAGGAAGTACAGGGCCTGCATCTTCCCAAACTAAGAAATGACATACCTGTGGCTTCCTGGACAGTTCCCATTTTCTCTCCATACATTACAGCATCGATCTTCAGTTGTTTGGTCCCGTTTCTCTGACAGACATTGATTGTAGAGCAGGGGTTATGAAGGACGTACCTACCCTGTCTTGGCAGAGCTAGGCTGTCGACTTACCTGCTTCCAGGTTTTGTCCTTTTTGGACAGCATTCTGTCTACAGTTGGGGCAAGGGGCTTTTCCTACCAAGAGATAGGCTTGCGACTAATTCAATCATCTCCCACTGGAGATTCTTCGATGCTCATCTTCTACTTGGAGGAGAATAGGGGGTGCTGTCAGGAGTTGATATGTCTTGATATAAAAAAATCTAAAGTTACGAAAACATCTTTGAATGCCATATTCTGCAGATCTCTTGAGGTTTTTGAAGAGGCCCTATCTATCTCTTATATTAGGGTAAGCAGATGTTGCTTGTCTCTTGCCGGTTTATTTCTGATTAGCTTAGAAAGTAACTATAGTAGGCTGTCATAGTACCTAACTGAATGACCAGCTTGCATAACCATTAATTTGCATTTCTTAATTACCCTAAACAGTTTATGACAATTAGTAGTAAAAGGCCGAAACATCACATTTCATTTTTTTTCTTTACCTCCTAACCCTTCCATCCCATTTCTCTGGGGTGGGGTGTCCTTATATAACAGTCCCTCATGTCAGCTGAGAGGTCATATGAGGGCCAAGAGCCTCTTCATTCATTGGGGATCTACAAGGCAGTACCATCAGTGAAAACTGTCTCGTTGCCCAGGAGAGAGAACTACTAAACAAACAAACCAATAAGCATACACTAGATAAAAAAGACTAAAAAATAGAAAAAATATAACTAATATATAAAAAATAGGTAAAGAATAAAAATTAAAAATAAGAAGTCTATGTCCAAGTTCCCTTTGGTGTGTTAGTTGTAGTATCGATACCTTCTACTATATAGCTAAAATCCTACTATAAGTGAATAGATGCCATATGTGTCCTTCTGAGTCTGGGTTAGTTCACTCAGGATGAGCTTTTCTAGTTCCATCCATTTGGCTGCAAATTGCATGATTTCATTGTTCCTGATAGCTGAATAATATTCCATTGTATAGATGTACCACAGTTTTTTGACCCATTCTTCGGTTGAGGGACATCTGGGTTGTTTCCAGTTTCTAACTATTACAAATAAGGCTGCTATAAACATAGATGAGGAAACTTCCTTATGATTCCGTGAAGAGGCATTTGGGTGTATACCCAGAAGTGGTATGGCTGGGTCCTGAGACAGAGCTATACCAAGTTTTTTAAGATATCGCCAGACTGACCTCCATAGTGGTTGTACAAGCCTGCATTCCCACCAGCAATGGAGTAGGATACCCCTTTGTCCACACCCTCGCCAGCATGTGCTTTCATTTGAGTTTTTGATCTTAGCCATTCTGACAGGTGTGAGATGGAATCTCAGAGTCGTCTTGAGTTGCATTTCTCTGATGATTAAGGATGTTGAGCATTTCTTCAAGTGTTTCTCAGCCATTAGGGATTCCTCCTTTGTGAATTCTCTATTTAGCTCTGTCCCCCATTTTTTGATTGGATTATTTGGTTTCTTGGCATTTAATTTCTTGAGTTCTTTGTAGATTTTGTATATTAGCCCTCTGTCAGATGTGGGGTTGGTGAAGATTTTCTCCCAGTCTGTAGGCTGTAGTTTTGTTCGAATGACAGTGTCCTTTGCCTTACAGAAGCTTTTCAGTTTCATGAGGTCCCACTTATTGATTGTTGATCTCAAGTCCTGAGCTGTTGGTGTTCTGTTCAGGAAGTTGTCACCTGTGCCAATCATTTTGAGGGTTTCTCCCACTTTTTCTTCTAGTAGATTTAGTGTGACTGGCCTTATGTTAAGGTTTTTGATCCACTTGGACTTAAGTTATGTACAGGGTGCTAAGTATGGGTGTAATTTCATTCTTTTACAAATGGACATCCAGTTGGACCAGCACCATTTGTTGAAGATGCTGTCCTTCTTCCATTGTGCCGTTTTGGCTTCTTTGACAAAAATTAGGTGGCCATAAGTGTGTGGGTCTATTTCTGGATCTTCAATTCTATTCCATTGATCTACTGGTCTGTTTCTATACCAATACCATGCTGTTTTTACAACTATTGCTCTGTAGTACAGCTTGAAATCTGGGTAGGTGATACCTCCAGATGTTTTTTTATTGTACAGGATTGATTTAGCTATTCTGGGCTTTTTGTTGTTCCATATGAAATTGAGAATAGCTCTTTCCAAGTCTATAAAAAATTGTGTTGGTATTTTGATAGGAATTGCATTGAATCTATATATTGCTTTTGGTAGAATGGCCATTTTTATTATCAAACTAGATTGGATTGGGACACCTTAGAGATTAGTAAAGCCCACCAATGAATATGGTTTTTATGATGTTTGCAGAGATGATTAGATCATGAAGATTCTGAGCTAATGAACAGGTTAACCCCTTGATAGAGTCATAATATGTTGACAACATTGAGACAACTAAAACTGGAGGATAGGCCTAACTGGATAGAGTAGGTCACTGTTGGCATGTCTTTGGCAACTATATATTACCCTAACCTTTTCTTGTGTCTTCTTTGCTCTGCTTCTCACTCACTATGATGTGAACTACTGGGAAAGAAAAAAACATACCTTAAATATTCAGAACCCTACAGAGGACAGATGTTATTAATCTTACCACTGTGAAACATAATCTAAGAGAAAATTATACATGTATGCATAGATATCTGTGCACACACACACACATACACACACACACACACACACACACACACACACACACACACACACACTGTTCTAATCACAGCAAGCTTGGTAAATTCTCTAAGCCATTCAGACCTGTGAGGTCACTTGTTGTCATAGAAACTTGTGCTTTGTCCTGGATATCCAGACAAGATGCTCTAGTGTTTTGGCTGCACCCAAGAAACAGAAGAACCTCCTGAACTGTGATTTTGGACCTCTGCCTCTTAGGTTGGCCAGTTTGGGAGGGAGCTGCTAACCATTTCATCCAACACTGCAATGACATTTGGATTGTGACCTGTTTGCCAACAGAAGTGTCAGATTTTTTGTTAAAATGAAACTCTATAAAGTCTTCATACAAAGACATCAGCTAATATTGACATAAGAACAAAGAGAAGCAAGAATAAGGACAGTTTATTTGAGTCCATGGAAACAAACATTTATTGCTCTTGTTTGATGTTGGAATCAGCCACAGTAGCTTTTGTGGACTTCCTTTCATAAATGGCTGGGGTGAGATATTGGGAGCATGTACAAGAGCACACAAAAGAGATTACTAATAAGCATACATTTGAGATCTTTTTGAGTATTTATTAAATAGTGTAAACAAAACTGACACCTGACTGTATAAGTTAGCTATTGCTGCATAACAAACCACACTGAAGTTTGTAAGTTAATAGTGATGTATTATTTTCCATAAATTTACAAAATGGTGAGGTGTCTTGCTGATATTAGTGGACTTGCTTATACATCTGTTGTCAGTAAAGTTGGTCTATAATGACCTCAGCTTGAATTATTCTGTTCTGCACCATATGACTTTTCATTTTCCAACAGATTAACTCAATCTTATTTTTATGAATCAATGAAACTCAAGAGGAAATGTGGAGCATAAAGGAGCTCTTGAAGCTTGAAAATAGTACATTATATTTTTGTCACTTATTTTGGAGAAAAAAAGCCATTGGGCTAGTCTGAATTTCAAGAGTGGGAAGTAGATATCACCATGTTAAAGGGCAATCAATTCACTATATAGCTTATTAATATTTGGTGAGGCCTAAATTAAAATTAGTTTAAAATTTAAGACTCAGTATCACAAGTTTTTAAAAAATATTTATTTATTACTTCAAATTACATTTCCATCATAGTACCCCCTTTCCACCCCTCCCAGTTCCACCATCCCACCCTCTCCTCCCTCTCCCACCCATCCGACTCCTCCGATGTGGAGTGTTCCTACATATCAGCTCCTCTCAGTTCAACAGTCATATGAGAGCTAAGAGCTTCCTCTTGCACTGGGGGCCTACATGGTAGCACCCTTAGGGCAAATTGTCCCATTAATAGGTAACAAAGTCTATGTTTCTGATCCTTTTTACCACAGTTATTTTTATACCCACTTTTATGATGACAAAACCAATAAGGAGGAATAACTTGATCATGATCACAAATCTGGAAAGTAGGAAGGCAAAGTTTAAAACAAATGTCACATAACTACCTAATTGTGTCTTTTCTACTTCATTAAATAGACCTGGTAGCTCTATATACTATAGAATGTTTATGCGAAGAAGCAGGTGTACCTGGCTTTGAGTGTTCATGAGGAATGTGACAGTGGAAGCAAAAAAATAGCTTGAGCAGGGCCCAAAGAGTTGTTATGTCTTTCCTTATCTGACAAATGAAGAAAGAAATCCTTCCCAAATAAGGATATGTAAAGAAAAATACACCCAGGATTGTTAGTTTCAAATATGAGTTCTTTTACTTGCTGTTGGGCCTCAAACAGCATTCTCTGTCTTTTTATTTTTATTTTCTCATCTGTATAATGAGAATCTCAAAGGTATTTGTTTCACAGGGTTGATAAAAGGACTAATGAATTAACACCTGCAAATCCCTTAACATACTACCTACTACATATATGGTATATGATGATCAACACAAGAATATTCATATGTGTCTAAATCATGCATTCAATTACAACATCTCACACCAGGCTGATGGTCCTGAGTACAATAAGAAAGCTCACTGTGTAAGTACAGGATTGGTGAAGATCTTTTCCAAATCTGTAGGCTGCCAGTTTGTCCTATTGACAATGTGCTTTGTCTTGCAGAAGGTTTTCAGTTTCATAAAGTCCCACCTATTAATTATTGATCTTAGTGGCCTGAGATACTGGTGTTCTGTTCAAGAAGATATCTCCTGTACCAGTGAGTTCAAAGCTATTCCCCACTTTCTCTTCTATTAGATGTATTTTATGTTGATATCTTTCATACACTTGAATTTGAGTTTTGTGCAGGGTGATCAAATATGGGTCTATTTGCATTCCTCTATATACAGACATCCAGTGAGTCCAGTACCAGTTGTTGAAGATTCCTTCTTTTTTCCATTGTATGGTTTTGGCTTCTTTGTCAAAGATCAGGTGTCCATAGGTACATGGGTCTTTTTCTGGACCTTCAATTAGATGCCATTGATCAAATTGTCTGTTTTTATGCTAAATTCATGTGGTTTTTATTACTATTACTATGTAGTATGGCTTGAAATCAGAGATGGTGATGCCTGCAGAAGTTATTTTGTTGCACAGAATTATTTTCAATAATCTTTTTTTTCTCTGTGTACCAATTCTTGCCCTGACTTCTTTCAGTGATGAATTGGGACTTGGGATAAATAATCCAAATGAGTCCTTTCTTCTCCAAGTTGCTTTGGTCATATTGTCTTATCATAACAACAGCAAAAAAACTAGAATACATTCTGAAAAGACTAATGCCTTTTAAAATAGGCAATTGTTTTTATTAAGTTTTCAAATTTGGTGGAGTATAGATTTTTAAAGTAGGATCCAAATATTCTCTGGATTTCCTCAATTTTATTTCTCCCTTTTCATTTCTGATTTTGTTGATTTGTGTTTTCTCCCTCTGTCTTTTAGTTAATTTGGCTAAGGGTCTGTCTATTTTGTTGATTTTCTCGAAGAACCAACTCTTGGTTTCATTGAATCTTTGTATAGTTCTTTTTGTTTCTAAGTTGTTGATTTCAGCCCTAAGTTTGATGATTTCCTGCCTTCTGCTCCTCTTGGGAGTGTTTGCTTCTTTTTTTTTTTCCAACTCACCCAGTTTAGCTGTTAATTCGCTAATATGAGCTGTCACAATTTTCTTTTTGAAGGCACTTAGTGCTATGAACTTTCCTCATAGCACAGCTTTCATTGTGTCCCATAGGTTTGGGTATGTTGTGCCTTCATTTCCATTGTATTTTAAGTCTTCGGTTTCATTCTTTATTTCTTCCCTGACCCAGTAGTCATCTAGTAAAGAGTTGTTCAATTTCCATGTGTGTGTGTAGGCTTTCTGTTGATCCTTTTGCTCTTAAAGTCCAGCTTTATTCCATGGTGGTCTGATAAGATACAAGGGGTTATTTCAATTTTCTTGTATTTGTTGAGGCTATCTTTGTGTCCAACTATGTGGTCGATTTTGGAGAAAGTTCTGTGTGGTGCTGAGAAGAAGGTGTATTCTTTTGTGTTTGGGTGAAACGTTCTGTAGATATCTGTTAGGTCCATTTGGTTCAGAAGCTCTGTTAGACTCATTATTTCTCTGTTTGGCTTCTGTCTTGATGATCTGTCCATTGTTGTGAATAGGGTGTTGAAGTCTCCCACTACTAAAGTGTTGGCATTGATGTGCGATTTAAGTTTTAGAAGCCTATCTTTTACAAATGTAGGTGCCTTTGTATTTGGGGCATAGATGTTGAATATTGAGATGTCCTCTTGATGAATATTTCCTTTAACGAGTATGTAATGCCCTTCATACTCGTTATTAACTTCAATTGGAAGTCTATTTTGGACAATTTTCTTGATAGATTTCACCTACCGAAGCTAAATCAAGATCAGATTAACAGATTAAAAATCCCTATAACCCCTAAGGAAATAGAAACAATCATTAAAAATCTCCCAAAAAAAAAAAAAGCTTAGGGCCAGATGGCTTTTGCACGGAATTCTACCGGACCTTCAAAGAGGAGCTAACACCAATACTCTTCAAACTCTTTCACCAAATAGAATCAGAAAGAATATTGCCAAACTAATTCTATGAGGCCACAGTCACCCTGATTCCTAAACCACACAAAGACTCAACAAAGAAAGAGAGCTTCAGACCAATAGTCCTCATGAACACAGATGCAAAAATACTTAATAAAATACTAGCAAACCGAATTCAAGAACACATCAAAAGTATCATACACCATGATCAAGTTGGCTTCATCCCAGGAATGCAGGGATGGTTCAACATACAAAAGTCTATCAACACAATTCACCATATAAACAAGATGAAAGAAAAAAACCACATGATAATCACTCTAGACAGTGGCCAACATAAATTAAATGGAGAGAAACTTGAAGGATTTCCTCTAAACTCAGGGACAAGACAAGGATGTCCACTTTCACCATATCTCTTCAATATAGTCCTTGAAGTTCTTGCTAGAGCAGTAAGACAACTAAAGGATATCAAGGGGATAAATATTGGACATTAAGAAGTCGAATTATCCCTATTTGCAGACAATATGATAGTATACATAAGCAACCCCAAAAATTCCACCAGAGAACTCTTACAGCTGATAAACACCTTCAGCATGGTGGTAGGATACAAAATTAATTCAAAAAAAAATCAGAATCCCTTCTTTATACAAAAAACAAATGGGCTGAGAAAGAAATAAGGGAAACAACCCCCTTTACAATAGCCACAATCAATATAAAATACCTGGGGGTAACTCTAACCAAGCAAGTAAAGGACCTGTACAACAAGAACTTCAAGCCCTTGAAGAAAGAAATGGAAGAGGCCTTTAGAAGATGGAAAGATCTCCCATGCTCAAGGATAGGTAGGATCAACATAATAAAAATGGCTATCCTACCAAAAGCAGTATATAGATTCAATGCAATTCCTATCAAAATACCAACACAATTCATTATAGACTTGGAAAGAGCTATTCTCAATTTCATATGGAACAACAAAAAGCCCAGAATAGCTAAATCAATCATTTACAATAAAAACATCTGGAGGTATCACCATCCCAGATTTCAAGCTGTACTACAGAGCAATAGTAGTAAAAACAGCATGGTATTGGTATAGAAAAAGACCAGTAGATCAATGGAATCAAATTGAAGATCCAGAGATAGACCCACACACTTATAGCCACCTAATTTTTGACAAAGAAGCCAAAACGGCACAATGGAAGAAGGGCAGCATGTTCAACAAATGGTGCTGGTCCAACTGGATGTCCACTTGTAAAAGAATGAAACTAGACCCATACTTACCACCTTGTACAAAACTTAAATCCAAGTGGATCAAAGACATTAACATAAGGCCGGTGACACTAAATCTACTAGAAGAAAAAGTGGGAAAAACCCTCGAACTCATTGGCACAGGTGACAACATCCTGAAAAGAACACCAACAGCTCAGGACCTGAGACCAAAAATCAATAAATGGGACCTCATGAAACTGAAAAGCTTCTGTAAGGCAAAAGACACTGTCATTAGAACAAAGCGGCAGCCTACAGACTGGGAGAAAATCTTCATCAACCCCACATCTGACAGAGGGCTAATATCCAAAATCTACAAAGAATTCAAGAAATTAAATGCCAAGAAACCAAATAATCCAATCAAAAAATGGGGGACGGAGCTATATAGAGTATTCACAAAGGAGGAATCCCTAATGGCTGAGAGACACTTGAAGAAATGCTCAACATCCTTAATCATCAGAGAAATGTAACTCAAGATGACTCTGAGATTCCATCTCACACCTGTCAGAATGGCTAATATCAAAAGCTCTAATGAGAGCACATGCTGGCGAGGGTGTGGAGAAAGGGGAACCCCCATTGCTGGTGGGAGTGCAGGCTTCTACAACCACTATGGAGGTCAGTCTGGCAATATCTTAGAAAACTTGGAATAGATTTGCCTCAGGACCAAGCCATACCACTTCTGGGTATACACCCAAATGACTCCTCATGGAATTATAAGGAAGTTTCCTCATCTATGTTCATAGCAGCCTTATTTGTAATAGCTAGAAACTGGAAACAACCCAGATGTCCCACAACCGAAGAATGGATTTAACAACTGTGATACATCTACACAATGGAATATTATTCAGCTATCAGGAAAAATGAAATTATGCAATTTGCAGCCAAATGGACTGAACTAGAGAAGCTCATCCTGACTGAGCTAACCCAGACTCAGAAGGATGCATATGGCATCTATTCACTTATAGTAGGATTTTATCTATATAGTAGAGGATATCAATACTACAACCAACACACCAAAGGGAACATGGACATAGACTTTTTATTCTTTATTTTTTTATTTTTATTTTTTATTCTTTTTTATCTGTTTGTCTGTTTATTTGTTTGTTTGTTTTTTAGGTCTCTTCTCTGGCAATGAGACACTTTTCACTGGTGGTACTGCCTCGTAGGCCCCCAATATATGAGGAGGCTCTTGGCCCTCATATGACCTCTGAACTGGGGTGAGGGACTTTTATATAGGGACACTCCACTCCAGAGAAGTGGGATGGAGGGGTTAGGGGGTAAAGAAAAAAAAATGAAATGTGAAGTTTTAGCCTTTGGCTACTAATTGTCATAAACTGTTTAGGATAATTAAGAAATGCAAACTAATAGTCATGCAAGCCTGTCATTTTGTTAGGTACTATGACAGTCTATTATAGTTATTTTCTAAGCTAATCAGAAACCAAGTTGCTAAGAGGCAAGCAACATTTGCTTATCCTAATATAAAAGATACATAGGGTCTCTTCAAAACCTCAAGAGATCTGCAAAATATGA
The DNA here is from genome assembly GCA_907164525.1 of Lophiomys imhausi. NCBI lineage: Eukaryota > Metazoa > Chordata > Mammalia > Rodentia > Muridae > Lophiomys > Lophiomys imhausi. The sequence goes on along the minus strand of CAJQZJ010014563.1, from coordinate 5,598,761 downwards.
CATTTAAAGATGTTTTCTTAACTTTAGATTTTTTTGATATTGAGACATGTCAACTCCTTACAGCACCCCCTATTCTACTCCAAGTAGAAGATGAGCATCGAAGAATCTCCAGTGGGAGATGACTGAATTAGTTGCAAGCCTATCTCTTGGCAGGAATAACCCCTCGCTCCAACTGTAGACAGAATGCTGTCCAAAAAGGACAAAACTTGGAAGCAGGTAAATCGACAGCCTAGTTCTGCCAAGCCAGGGTAGGCAAGTCCTTCATAATTCCTGCTCCATAATCAATGTCTGTCAGAGAAATGGGCCAAATGACTGAAGATTGATGCTGTAATGTAGGGAGAGAAAATGGGAACTGTCCAGGCAGCCACTGGTATGTCATTTCTGTTTGGAAGTTGCGGTCCCTGCACTTCCTATGTAATCAGATATATTTGTCCCAATCAGGTCTCTGAGGTGGTTGAAGAATAGATAGCTAGAGTTCATAGTTAAATTTTGAGTTGTTTAGGAATCAAGAGGGTGTTCTGGATCTAAGAAGATGTTTTTAAAATTGTGATGAAAGTTAGGAAGAAAGTTGAGTTGGATATAGAACTTTAAACTCATGGAGATGGGTAGATAGTAGAATGTTAAAGTCAGGTGCCAAATACGTATAGACTGGACAATGGGATTGAATGCTAAGCCATATAACTCTCATAATTGTGGCCTAATTACCTCTGTTGTTTTTTATTGTATTTATTATTATAAGAGAAAGAGCCATTTGTTAGACTGAAAGGGGGAGCTGTTGGGGGAAAAGAGATATACCTTAAACTTAAAAAAAAGGAAGGGGAGGGGTGGGTTGAGGCTGAAGAGGGTGGGAGGATGGGACTGGAGGGGGCAGTAAAGAGGGGATTGTGATTGAGATGTAACTTGAAAAAAATAAAAAATAAAAACCAGGCGATTGTTGTAGCAAATTTATTTAAAAAAAAAAGAATCTGAAATTCCCAAACCTAGGTCAAGAATTTATAGAAGAAAGGAAAAGGAGAGAGGGGGATTCTGGTCCAGAGAGTTTTGGGTAAAGGATGAGCTGGATGGCATTCTTTTTCTGACCCAGTGGTTTCTCACTCTGTGGTTTAATTACTGAGCTCCTGGTTGTACCCTCATTTCTGGAACCCCCTGGAATATGCTCATGGTCAGTCTTTATCTTCAGTCTGCCCTCTGTCTTTTACTCTCTGGCATTCTGACCATTCCAAACTCCATGCTTTTATCTTATTAGACCAGCATCACTCCCATATAGACTCCTGTGTGCTATCCCCTGCTTTCCCCACATCTCTGTATTTGGGAGCTGAAAAAGTGTGAGAATAAAGCATTTATCTCCACCCATTGTACCTGCTGATTTTGCAAGGCTCTTTTGGTTTGTATTTTACTTCACATTAATGTAAATAGTTGGCATTTTCAAGGTTAATGACCCAGCCACTTGTAAGGCAGGCATGGCTTCAAATCAAACAACTCTTGTGCACTTGAAACCTGTGAAACAGTCTTTATTATACTGCTCACTAGCATCTGAGAAAACTGACTTGTACTTTGGGACCAATACAATCACCTAGAACCCATGTCTTCTAGCCAATTTGGACTTCAAAAATACTCCAAATTGTCTCACTTCAGCAAGTGTCTTGTGGCTGTTTAAAAGACATGTTTCATGACTCAACTTGTTGCAGATGACTAAGGCGAGCCTGGGATTTGCTCAAATTGAGGAACATAAATTGCCCTACATGAAATGGATTACAATGGGCAACAAAAGGAAATTATGCTGATTTATAACACATGAAAACCATCTCTTTTTTCCCTTATCACAATTAAATCTGAGAGCCTTTTCAATCATACAACCTGCAGCACATGCATTTTCTCATTTATTCTCCATTAAATCCTCTATAAGTCATTGGTGCTCTTTCCACATCTCTCCTACTCCAGCCAGCCCATTTCCCTACTTGCAAGATGAGTCTTAAGTCAGTGAAGTGACTTTAATTGAAAGAATAAATCTCTGAGCTGGCCAACTCCATCTATGGATCACTATTTTGTTGTTGTTGTTGTTGCTTTTAATATTTATTTTATTTTTTGTTATATTTAAGCATGTGTGTCTGTGTGAAGGTATATGCACATGAGTGCACTTGCTATCAGAGGCCAAAAGGTGCCAAATATCCTTAGAACTGGAGTTACAGGCTGTTTTGAGCCACCAATGTAAAGGAAAAACCTCAGGCCCTATGCAAGAGTAGTACAAGTTCTTATCCACATGTCTGCAGCCATGTATTACTGCCTCTTAATTGACAGTTGTATACAGGATGTTTACAAGCACTTTAGTCCCAACTGACTGAACTGATCAGCATTACCCATTAGGTCTGTATGCATTTATCTTTACCTTTTCCTATGATTGGATAAAGACTGAACACACTTGCGGCTGCACACAGACACACACACACACACACACACACACACACACACACACACAAAAAACACACACACACATGATGTTATTTATATGACTTTGCACTTTGATTTTCTTTTTCATTTGGTGACACTTGAAGGTCATGTAAGCTCTGTCATACACACATAGACACCATTGAGCCTTTTAAATGTAACACATTTTTTAAATTGTAGTTATCTTGAAACAGGTCCTGCTATCTAGGTCAAGACTGCCTGAAACTATAGATCATTCTGCCTCAGCCTCCCCAAGAGTTTGGATGACAAACATGTGTTTCCATACCTGGCTCAGTAGTGGCATAAAATTTGATAATAAAAGTGTCCTGCAACCTAACCAATCAACCCCTTTCTGGTTATACTTAAGTTGATTTTTCTTTATGCTTTGATTGTTTTCAGCATTGTAGATCATATTCCTGTGATAAGCATGGTTGTATACATATGTTTTTCCTGGAAACATCTTAAAAGTCAAAATGAATCTTTTCAATTGCCTTTAATATACTGACAGTATTTTCCTAAGAAGGCACAACTGCATAGTCCTCATACCTGGGGTCACCCATACACATGATGAAATGTAGTAACTCTCGATTGATTTAGGTAACTGACCACTAATACCATGTTAAATTTAAATTTCCACCTACTTACAATTGCTTCACATTTTTCTTTTGATTCAATCTAATTTCTCTCATTTACAAGTAAAAGAAGATTACTAATATGTCATAATTTTCCTATATGTATATATTTATATGAGTTTTTATTATAAAGTCTCAGTTTTTCTTCTCTAAAATGTGCTACCATTCAAAATTTCTAGAATTATACTCTTATATTTTCATCCAGATTTTCATCTACAGACAGTTTTACTATTGTTATATGGCTTTATATAAAAATGTCTTAGTAGTTTAAGATTTTCATGAGATCAGAGAGCTACTAGGCATGAAAACAGGTCTGCATTATTCTCCACACTGACATTCTGTGTTTCATATAAGAGGATCTCAGGACAATCTGTTGAACAGTTAAAAATGGAGAAAAGACAGGAAGAAAGGAGAGAGTGATGGAGGAAATGAAGGAAAAATGGGATGGAGGGAGACAGGAAGGAAGGAAAGGACAGAGGGAAATAAGGTTAAAAGAAAGAGGAAGAAAGTCAACATGAAGAGAAAAGAGGGAGAGATATGAAAGTCTTCCTACATGCTACACACACACATTGTAAGAAGGCAAATGGGAAACTTCCTCTTTGTAATGCAGTAATGTGAGAGTCAAATAACACAGAACGGATTCTATTCCAATGAGAGGAAGACTGGAAGAGTCTTACACATCACAAAGGAGGTGACAGAGCAGCCGAAAAGCTCATAGAATCAGAAAGCTGATGTAGAAAAAGAAATGTGTGGTGTACACCTCTAGTCATGGTTCCAAGGTAGAAGGAGAGAAAACAGAAGCCTTGCTATAAAGGAAATTCAGCTGATCCTTGTTAAAAGATATTGGCAAGTATACATACAGGACAAGACCACAATTCTCACAAGCCTCAGATTTAGGGTTGGATATTTGGTGAGACAGTGATGTCTCTTGCTTAATGGGTCACCATTCAAGAGGAGATAGATTCTGTAATTCCCTATGTCTCTGTGAGCTATGATTGGATGCCATCTTTGGAGGGAGCCTGTTGTTTAAGAATGAGGTACTTGGGAGGCCTTTAAAAAAGAAACAAATATAAGTCAGAGAGTCTGGAGACAACTAGCCACACCCCTTGAGGGGGCAGCCACAATGGAAAGTCATACACAGGGTTGATCAGATATGGACATACTGAGTTCAGACAATAGGATACTCGGGGATTTAAATCCCTGGGCAAAGTGGGAGAGCTGCAGGATGACCAAATCAGCTACCATCCAGGCCCAGATTCAGGGCTTTGAGTTGGTCCACCCAATATCAATCCCATCTATGAACTACTGAAGTGTGTGAAGAGGATAAACTGCAGATCCAAAGCTGTAGTATCTCCATGACACAGGGCAACAACAGGATATCTGAGAGAAGTCCCAGTCGGGAGGATCCAGTATTGATGGTGTAGCAGAAACCAGAGGCCTAGATCAAGGTTAGTGACTCATTTCAGTGAATATGTTCAAGTAAAGCTGTTGGGACAAAAGGCCATACTGTGAGACACACCATGACACAGTGTAGCTTCCATGGCAAGATGTTTTTGCTTTTTTTGTTTGTTTGTTTTGCTTTGTTTTGTTGTGGTTTTAGTTTTGGTTTTCTTTTGGGGTGGAGGTTGAAAGGGCAGAGGGTAGATATGGAGGGACAGGAAGATGAGTAGGATTGTAGTACATGATGTGAAATTCACAAAAATCAATAAAAATTAAAAAATATATGACTAAAATATAATGAAATATATATATATAAATTTCATAATGAAACAGGCTATTCTGTGTGCCAAATAAAAAGTTTAGTCAAAAAGGAAAATGTGTTCCTATTCCTTTCTGAGAAAATACTATTTCCTGTATTACCTGAGATAACATTATTTCCCAAGGATATTTTAACTTTCATATCTGTTAATATTGTAATATTGGTAAGACACATAGCTTCTCCTGATGGCTGATTATTCTCACATCTTTTTTCTAGTATAGGAGACAGGCTTATCTGGGTTTACCAGTTTTGATCTTTTATTTATTAGCTTATTTACTCTGGACAATTTGCAATGGTTAGTATTGTTAATTTGACATCTGGAAGGCAGGCCTCTAGGCAAATTTGAGAGAAACCCTCTAGTTTAAGGTTGGTTTCTAAGAATGTGTGTAAGGGGATTGTCTTGGTTGAATTAACTGAAGTGGGAAGACACACTTTAATCGTATGTAATATCATTCCCTGATCATCAGAGGATCCTGAACTATATAAAACAGAGAAGGTAAGTTGAGTACTGTCATACATATATCCATGGCTCTTTCCTAATTATGGATGTGATGTGACAAGTTCTCTGATGCTCCTGCTGTTATGACTTACCTCACAGTGCTGAACTGTAGAATACTAAATCTTAGAAATGTATGATAGAATGTAATCTGGAACTTTAAACTAAAATAAACCCTTTCTCCCATAAGTTGGCTTTGTCAGAGTGCTTGGTCACAATATTAGGAAAGAAAACTAAGTCAGAGATTGGAATCAAGAAGTGGGACCACGACTGTCATAAACCTTACCATGAAATTTTTATGCATTTTGAAACTGTTTTATAGGGGGGATTGTGGAAGAACATGAAACTTTGGACTAGAAAATCCTTTGAATACTAGAATAAGAGCATAATTGGTCATTCTCTTTGGATCTCGAAAGTTAAGAACACCAAAAGGTGGTAAGGAATGGAAGTTTGGCTCATGAGGTTTCACAGGGGAATAAGAGCTCTATCAAGAGCAGGACCTGGGATTTTTTTGTGGTGTTTTAGACTTATTTTAGAATATGGTTTCATTATGCTCGTGTTAGAAATTTTATAAAGTTGAATTTCAAGATAATGCAGTAATTTTTCTGATGATGGAAGAAGCATGGACTGCAGACAACAAAATAGCAATAACTCAAGAAGATAAGCACCATTACCAAAGGAAAAAAACCCTAATTCTTTGTATGGAGACATCATGAAAGTGTTTCCTCGGGATCAGCACACAGAATTTGAAACAGCTGTGGTCCAAAAGGGCTGGGCTACATCTCCAACTAATGGCATAACTTAGTGGTGGTTACCACGCGGTACTTATTATGAAGACATGAAAAGTGAAGATTGAAAGGGTCATGTTATTATGTTCCAAGGTTGGAGTGCCTGCAGAGAGGCCTTTGAGAAGCCTCTGTGTGACCTCATAGTAAGGCTTATGTTGTAGTGGGTACTAGAAGTTCCCGTACTATAGGATGTCTACTAAGGAGGACTACAGGCTTAAAGTGGATCTGGATTCAGCCGGCCAGAGAAGCTGCATGTGCTGTAAGTAGTAGAAGTGGAGAGGGTGGGCTGCCCTAATTGGAACTCAGTAGATTTCATTGTAAGCCCCAGATGCTGGACAGTGAGGTTCAGGATTTGATGTTGTTTCCTGCTGGATTCTGGATTCACTTTGTTGAAATCAATTGTTCTTTGCTATACTTCAGTTCTTTTATTATGAAATAGGGATATTTACTCAGTAAACAAGTACATTACTTTCTTTTTCATCTAAAAGAGCTCACAGTTATGATTCTTGGGATTTGAAATTGGTAGAATTTTAAAACTGGATTGCATTTTATACTCTGGCCACAAGTCTGTGGGAAGGAGTGGAAGATTATGGTTATTTATCTGAATATCAAGTTTGAAAAGGTATGGAACTGTGATAAGTAATATTTCAGGCCTAAGTTTTGTTAATTATTTTCAAATTTCTGCAGCTGGTATTATTGATGAAACCATAAGATTAAAATTCTTCTATGTTTCTCTCCAACTTTTCCTTGGTTTTCTTAAGCCTTTGGCTCTGCCTCCCTCATGTAACAAACAACATTGGCTCATACTGCTATTTTGTTGGTCTGTTTGTTTGGCTTTGTTTTTTATCATTCCTGATGACAAACATGGCTCTTCCAAGGCTCAAGACTGAGCTTCTTCACTGCCCTTACTCTGGAGGACACATGCTTTCGCCTGAACTGAATCACTTTCTCAGACACATATATTAAGATTTTCCCCATCCTTTACTGCAAAGGCATTTTCCTAGTTCTTTGTGTCCTTGCAGTTATGCCTCTCAGGTCAAAAATCAATACATAGGGGAAACTTTAACATGCTATTACCCAGTCCTCAGTCTCAGAAACTCCCACTTCAATTCCTGTGGGAACTACTTTCTAGACAATCTCTTCTTACACAAGCCTGTTACTTCTAATCTAGTCTATATCCCTCATGTAAAGTAGAAGCTACACAATACAATGGCAGACTTCAGAGACATATCCAAGTCCTAGGTATTTAATTTCTCTGACCCCCCCCCCATCTGAAATCCTTAGGCCTACATTATTATTATTCCAAATTCTTAATGTGATGAAGTACTTTTCCTACCCTCAGTATTTCATATACCTCATCTATTATGATTGTCATATTCTTCATCATCACCAGTGCAGATGCTCTATGCCCAGAACCAGTGTATCTCTCCTGGTAACTTTCTGGAGAACATCAAGAACACCTGTGATTTCATGTACACTCACTTCAGAAAGGACAGGCTCTTGCTTCAAGTTATCAACCCTCAAGAGAATGGCCAGTATGCTTACTTCTATCCCAGTTGCACCAGTAATGACTGACCAATAGTTCACACAGCATGGCACAGAAATCCATGTCTGAGAACTCAGAAATTGTATCCCCATGTGTGACAATGAGTTTGAGAAGGAAGAAACGCAAACAGGTACCAATGATAAGATGTGGAAACTTAGACATGGCCAAAATAATTGCAGCACATCTCTGTAGGCTGTATATTGTATAATCCAATTTTGTGGCACCACATGTTATCTCAGAACTGTAATTGACCTCTGTCCCTTGGTCTGCAAAGCTTCCTGAATCCTTCTTTCTAGGAAGGATAAATTTCTGGACAAACAATACCCAGGGGGAAGTTTGAAAGCACACAATATATTGTTGCATTTGCCATAAACACTTGATTCAACAGAACTAATTTTGTGTGCTTCAATTTGTCCTGGGGATAGAATGTGAACAAGAAAGATAAGGGCATGGCCTCTTGGTCTCTCCATTTAGCAAGTAAGATAGATCATAAACAGATAGAGACATAAATAAGAAACAGAGTCTCAGAGAATGGTAAGATCTAATGAAAAAAGGCATTATGCAACAATGAGGTAGGAGAGAGAGAGATAGGGGTAGAGAGACAGGGAAAGGCTATGTAGTCATGTAGAAAATGAAAGTTTCTGTAACATAAATCTGTGTAAATGAGGAATGGGGCAAAAACATGCAAAACAGGATGGTGTGAAGAGAGGACAAGGTGATAAGGACTGGCACCCAGTAGGAAGTCAACAGTGGACAGTTCTTTTATGTTATTACCTACTGGTGCCCTGGATATAGAGTCTCTGGACTCAATAGAAACTCAGCAGGGCCAGATGATCAAAAACAAATTGGAGGCACTTCCTCCCAGAAGAAGGCCTTTTGAGGAAGCCACCTGCTGGAGACCCCAACATTCAATGATGCCTCCCAGCCTGGGCTGGTAGGTTTCACCTACATGAAGCTGACTGGAAACCAAGAGGCTTTTCTCATGGAAAGCACAGCATTCAATTCTGTTCCCTCGTCAGGCCATAAATAAAAGAGCATTGATCTCAGAAGATGGGGATCTCTGGCTTTGGTGTGAGCTAGGTGCCTGTGGACAGATGATTGTAGCTGCACAGGATAACCGAGCAGAAAGAAGCAAGGCCACCTCCATGACCGGGGAGTGCTGTGGAGTGGAACATCTGGTAGCAACAAGTGTGCCCCAGGAAGCTATATGAAAACAACCAAGCTAGAGCATCTGGTGAGGTCACAGCAGAGCCCAGGTAGCCCACTGATTTCCCTCCTTCTGACTAATTGTGCTCCTGCTGGTGCCAGAGATCATTGAAGAACAGCCAGAGTCAGGGAGGGTGGGAAGCGCAGATTAACTAGGGCATATTCTACTACAAGCACAGGAACACCAATTAGGAAAAGCAGGAGGCAGCCATGTGGCTTTGACCTCTTCTTTCTGTGCCTTCCCAGGAACAGAAAATATTTTTTCTAGACTTTGTCACAGACAGCTCTCAGGGCAGGAAAGCTCAGGGGATGTGAAGTGAAATCCAAGGCAGAAGATTCCTAAAAGTGTACCCCAACATTGATGGCCCTATGTTGTTCTTTCCCTAGACAAAAGGCTAACACTTTCATTCTATTCTTAAAAGGATTCATGACCTCAAATAGCTGCAAGTAGCCATGCTCTCACAGGTTGACTGCGTCGAATGTGATCTAGAGTCTGAACCCTCTTTCCAGGCAAAACACATATGAAATGAAGAGAAAGTCCCTGGGCCTGCTGCTGTGTCTGTCAGTGCTCCACATCTGATCCTTCATGGCTTTGCTCCCATTAAGTTTCAGGACTGCATCAGTTTCCCCAATTAATTCACAAGACCGCCAAAGGCCCAAGAAGTTGAGCATGTTGTCCAGGCTGTTTGTATAATTTGGCTTGGCTGCAGCTTAATCCAGTAGCAAGCCAAGCTTTTCCCAACTGTGCACACTGATGCTTTCTTTTTTTTTTTTTCAATATTTATTTATTACTTCAATTTACATCTCCATCACAGTCCCCTCCCTTCACCCCTCCCAGGTCCTCCCTCCCACCCTCTCCAATTCTCCCACCTATCTTACCCTCTGGTGTAGGGTGCTCTATATATCAGCCCCCTTCAGTTCAGCACCCATAAGGGTTAAGAGCTTCCTCTTGCACTAGGAGGCCTACACGGCAGTTCCACTAGGACAAAGTGTCCCACTAACAAGTAACAAAGTCTATGCTCCTGATCCTTTCAGTCTGTTGGTTGTAGGATAGTTATCTTACACTATATTAGAAAATCCAGTTGTAAGTGTAGATGTCATGTGCATCTTTCTGGGTCTGCATTAGCACACTCAGGTTGAGCTTTTCTAGTTCCATCCATTTGGCAGCAAATTGCATGATTTCCTTCTTTCTGATGGCTGAGTAGTATTCCATTCTGTAAATGGACCACAGCTTTTTTTTTTTTTTCTGTATAGGAGTGCTCTATCTGCCTGTACTCCTGCAGCCAGAAGAGGGCATCAAATCACATTGTGGATGGTTGTGAGCCACCATGTGGTTGCTGGGAATTGAACTCAGGATCTCCAGGAGAGCAGCTACTGCTCTTAACCCCTGAGCCATCTCTCCAGCCCCGGACCACAGCTTTTTTATCCACTCATCACTTGAGGGACATCTGGGTTGTTTCCAGTTTCTAGCTATTACAAATAAAGCTTCTAAGAACATAGTTGAGGAGACATCCTTGTTGTTTGATGAGGAATCATTTGGATGTATACCCAGGAATGGTATGACTGGGTCTTGAGGTAGAGCTATTCCAAGTTTTGAAAGACATCACCAGACTGATTTCCACAGAGGTTGTACAAGTTTGCACTCACCAGCTATGGAGGAGTGTTCCCCTTTCTTCACAACCTCGACAGCATGTGCTGTCATTTGAGTTTTTGATCTTAGCCATTCTAACATGTGGGAGATGGAATCTCAGAGTCATCTTGTGTTGGGTTTCTCTGATGAATAAGGATGTTGAGCATTTCTTCAAGTGTCTCTTGGCCATTAGAGAGTCCTCTTTTGTGAATTCACAGTGTAGCTCTGTTTCCCGTTTGTTGATTGGATTATTTGGTTTCTTGGTGTTTAATTTCTTGAGTTCTTTATAAATTTTGAATATTAGCCCTCTGTCAGATGTGGGGTTGGTAAAGATGTTTTCTCAATCTGTAGGTTATTGTTTTGTTCTAATGACAGTGTCCTTTGTCTTTCAGAAGCTTTTCAGTTTCCTGAGGTCCCATGTATTAATCCTTACCTTAGAGCCTGAGCTATTGGTGTTGTGTTCAGGAAGTTGTCACCTGTGCCAATGAGTTGGAGGCTTTTCTCCACTTTCTCTTCTACTTGATTCAGTGTGTCGGGCTTTGTGTTAAGGTCTTTGATCCACTTGGACTTAAATTTTGTGCAAGGTGATAAATATGGGTCTATTTGCATTCTTTTACACGTTGACATCCAGTCAGACCATCACCATTTATTGAAGATGCTGTGCATTTTCCATTGTACAGTTTTGGGGTCTTTGTCAAAAATTAAATGACCATAGGTATGTGGGTTTATTTCTGGGTTTTCAATTCGATACCACTGATCAACTGGATTGTTTCTATGCCAGTACATGCTGTTTTTATTACTATTGCTGTGTAGTATAGCATATAATCTGGAATGGTGATACCTCCAGGTGTATTTTTATTGTACAGGATTGATCTAGCTCTTCTGGGTTTTTTGTTATTCCATATGAAGTTGAGAATTGTTCTTTAAAGTTCTGTAAAATATTGTGTTGGTAATTGATAGGAATTGAACTGAATCTGTATATGGTTTCTGCTAGAAAGGCCACTTTTATTATGTTGATCCTACCTATCCATGAGCATGGGAGATCTTTCCATCTTCTGATGTCTTCTTCAAGTTTTTTGTTCAAGGATTTGAAGTTCTTGTTATATAGGTCTTTCACTTGCTTGAATAGAGCTACCCTCAGGTATTTTCTATTGTTTGTGGCTATTGTGAAGGGTGTTGTCTCCCTGATTTCTTTCTCAGCCCATTTATCTTTTTTATAAAGAAAGGCTACCAATGTTTTTGAATTAATTTTGTATCCAGCCATCTTTACTGAAGGTGTTTATCAGTTGTAGGAGTTATCTGGTGGAATTTTTGGGGTAACTTATGTAAACTATCATATCATCTGTGAATAGGGATATTTTGGCTTCTTCCTTTCAAATTTGCATCCCCTTGATCTCCTTTAGTTGTCTTATTGCTCTAGCTAGAACTTCAGGTACTATGTTGAAGAGACATGGGGGAAGTGGACATCCTTACCTTGTCCCTGATTTTAGGGGAAATACTTTAAGTTTCTCTGCATTCAATTTGATATTGGCAACTGGCTTGCTGTATATTGCCTTTATTATTTCTAGGTATGGTCCTCGCATGCCAGCTGTCTCCAGGACTTTTAGCATGAAAGTGTGTTGGGTTTTGTCAAATGCTTTTTCGGCATCTAATGAGATGATCATGTGGTTTATTTCTTTCAGCTTGTTTTCTATGGTGGATTATGTTGATGGATTTTTGTATGTTGAATCACCCCTGAACTTCTGCAATGAAGCCTACTTGATCATTGTGTACTATACTTTTGATGTGTTCTTGGATTCTGTTTGCCAGTATTTTATTAAGTATTTTTGCATCTATGTTCATGAGGGAAATTGGTCTGAAGTTCTATTTCTTTGTTGAGTCTTTGTGTGGTTTAGAAATCAGGGTGACTATGGCCTCATAGAATGGGGTTGGTAGTGTTCCTTATGTTTCTATTTTATGGAATTGTTTGAAAAGTACTGGTATTAGTTCTTGGAGGTCTGGTCGAATTCTGTGCTGAAACCATCTGGCCCTCGGCTTTTTTTTTGGTTTAGAGACTTTTAATGACTGCTTTTATTTCCTTGGGGGGTTATAGGACTGTTTAGTTTGTTAACCTGATCTTGATTTACCTTTGGTAGGTGGAGTCTTTCGAGAAAATTGTCCAAAAAAATTTGTGGAGTTCAGGTTTTTGAAGTAAGACCTAAAGATTCCTCGGATTTCTTCAATGTCTGTTGTTATTTCTCCTTTTTCATTTCTGATTTTGTTGATTTGGTGTTTTCCCTCTGCCTTTTAGTTAGTTTGGCTGAGTTTGTCTATTGTGTTGATTTTCTCAAAGAACCAACTCTTGGTTTTGTTGATTCTTTGTATTACTCTTTTTGTTTCTAAGTTGTTGATTTCAGCCCTGAGTTCAACGGTTTCCTGCCTTCTGCTCTACTTGAGAGTGTTTGCTTCTTTTTTTTCTACTGCTTCCAGTTCTTCTGTTAAGTTGCTAATATGAGCTGTCACAATTTTCTTTTTGAAGGCACTTAGTGCTATGAACTTTCCTCATAGCACTGCTTTCATTGTGCCCTATAGGTTTGGGTATGTTTTGTCTTCATTTCAGTTGATTTCCTTCTTTATTTCTTTCCTGGCCCAATAGTCACTGAGTAGAGAGTTGTTCAGTTCCCATGAATGTGTAGGCTTTTTGTTATTTCTATTGTTGTTGAAGTCCAGCTTTAATCCATGGTGGTCTGATAAGATACAAGGTGTTATTTCAATTTTCTTTTATCTTTTGGGGCTTACTATGTGTCCAACTATATGGTCAATTTTGGAGAAGATTCCATGCAGTGCTGAAAAGAAGGTATATTCTTTTGTGTTTGGGTGAAACATTCTGTAGATATCTGTTAGGTCCATTTGGTTCAGGACCTCTGTTAACCTCATTATTTCTGTTTAGTTTCTATCTCAATGGCCTGTCCATTGGTGTGAGTCAGGTGTTGAAGTCTCCCACTAATATCCCATTAATATGTGTGGGGATTGATGTATGATTTAAGCTTAAGAAGAGTTTCTTTTACAAATGTGTGTCTCCTTGTATTTGGAGCATAGATATTTAGTATTGAGATGTCATCTTGATGAATTTTTCCTTTTACTATTATGTAGTGTCCTTCCCTATCTTTTTCATTAATTTCATTTGAAAGTTTATTTTATTTGATATTAGGATAGCTACTCTAGCTTGCTTCCTGGGACCATTTTCTTGGAAAACCTTTTCCCAGCCCTTTACTCTGACATACAGTCTACCTTTGTTAGTAAGGTGCATTTCTTGTATGCAGCAAAATGATGGATCTTTTTTATGGATCTATTCTGTAAGCCTGTGTCTTTTTATTAATGAGTTGAGTCCATTGATGTTAAGAGATATTAATGACCCTAGTTTGTTATTACCTGTTATTTTGATGTAGGTGGTGGTTGTGTGCTTGTGTGTTTCTTTTGGTTTTTCTGTGGTGGAGTTTTTTGTTTCCTGGGTTTCCATGTGTGTAGTTATCTTTTCTGGGTTGGAATTTTCTTTCTAGGATCTTCTGTAGAGCTGGATTTGTAGATAGATATTGTTTAAATTTGGTTTTGTCATGGAATATCTTGTTTTCTTTATCTATTGTGATAGGACGTTTTGCTGGGTATAGTAGTCTGGGCTGGCACCTATGGTCTCTTAGGACTGGTTGGATGTCTGCCCAGGCCCTTCTGGCTTTTAGAGTTTCTGAGGAGAAGTCAGGTGTAATTCTAATGGATCTGACATTTCACGTTACTTGACCTTTTTCTCTTACAGCTTTTAATATTCTTTCTTTGTTCTATATATTTGGAGTTTCAGTTATTATGTTGCAAGGAGAGTTTCTTTTCTGGTCTAGTGTATTTGCTGTTCTGTATGCCTCTTGGAACTTTACGGACACCTCTTTCTTTAGGTTTGGGAATTTTCTTCTATGATTTTGTTGAAAATGTTTCTGGGAACTTGGAGTTGGGGGTCTCCTTTTTTATCTATGCCTATATTTCTTAGGTTCTATCTTTTCATTGAGTCCTTGATTTCTTGGATGTTGTGGGTAAGGAATTTCTTAGATTTCTCATTTTCTTTGGTTGTTGTACTGTTTCTTCAATTGACTCTTCCATGCCTAAGATTCCGTCTTCCATTTCTTGTATCCTGTTTTTGATACTCATGTCTATAATTCCTGTTCTCTTTCCTTGGTTTTCCACTTCCAGGATTGTCTCTGCTTTTGTTTTCTTTATTGCTTCCATTTTAATTTTCAATTCTTGAACTGTTTTATACATTTCCTGCTCCAATTTTGTTGTCTTTGACTGCAAATCTAATAGCCTTACCTCTTTCTTGACAGAGTTAGCTTGGAAGTTTCTAATGGAATTTTCCATTGATTTCATTTGTAAAGTTGTGGTTTCTTTAAATTCTTTCAGGGATTTATTTTCTTCTTGTAAGGCTTATATCATATTACTAAGTGTATATTTGTCATCATTATCGTGTGTTTCAGCTGTGGTGGGATGATCAGGGCTTGTTGTACTAGCATAGCTGAATTTTGTTGTAGTCATATTTCCCTGACTTTTGTCAATTCTGTTCTTTAGCTGGCCTTTAGCCATCTGGTTGTCCTGAGATGTTTATTTCTGGTGCCTTCTGGACTTGGTGCCAAGGAAGGAGCTATGGTGTAAAGGCCATGTAATCTTGGTGATCTGTAGCTCTCCACAGGTTGGATGGGGCCTTGTGGTGGGGGCTGTTTCTCAGTGGGTCTCCCACAGCTCACCCCTTCCTGTTGTGTCCCAACTGGGTACTCAGATCATAGATTGGGGTGGAATGTGTTATTCCCGCCTGCAGGTTCCTGAGATCCAGCTGGTCTTCTTAGTGATGTGGGGTAGAGGTTAGCTAGCCACAGACTATGGGCTAGAGCTTCAGTTCCTCTGCAGCTGGTCTGCCAAGACCTTAATCATAGACCTCCCAAGCTGCTCCTCAGGGTCTCTCAGGTTCAACGTGCACCTTACAGCCAGAAGCACTGTGATCTGGTACAGCCCACATCACCCAGACAGTAATCAATAGCCCTGGTTTGTTTTACTGCTCCAGGGTCAAAGTTCTCTGTGTTGTAGATTTAGTGTTCAGCTGAGGGGGAAGGCAGGTTCCAGCAGGGAGTTATGATGTGGAGTTTACACTCTGTCCACAGTACTTGGATTCAGGAAAGTTCAGCTGCCTTTTCCCAGCCAGAATCACTGTGCTCCTGTCCAGCCTGCCTGAGCCAGTGGGGATTTTTGGGAGTTTCCCTCTAGCTAGCCATCAGGACTGTGATCAGCACCGTGGTCATGGTCCTCCCAGACTGCTCTCAGAGGGATCCCAACTTCAACCTGTGCCTGTCAGTCAGAAATTCTGTGGTCCAGTGCCACCCATTTGCTGGGGCAGCACACAATGATCCAGAACTGCTTTACTGCTCCAGACCGAGATCTACATGCTGTAGACTGAGGCTGTAGACTGAGTGCCCTACCAAAGTGAGCACAGGAAAAGAGTTCCAATATGGAGTTCACAAGGTGTCTACAGCACTTGGACTCATGGAAATCTCAGCCACCATTTCTCAGCCAGAAGCACTGTGTTCTAAAGCATGTCTGTGTCAGCGGGACTTCTAACAGTTTCCCTGTAGCTAGGATGTCAGGACTGGGGTCATGGTCCTCCTAAGCTACTCTCGGAAGAGGGACTCTCAGGATCAATCTGTGCCTCTCTGTCCGAAACTCTGTGGTCCAGTGCAACCCACTTGCTTGGGCAGCATGCAATGGTCCAGAACTTCTTTACTGCTCCAGGCAGAGGTCTGGATGCTGTGGACTGAAGCTATATACTGAGTGCCCTGCCAAAGTGGACACAGGCAGGGAGTTCCAATGTGGAGTTCACAAGGTGTCTACAGCATTTGGACTCAGGGGAAGCTCAGCCACATTTTCCCTGCCAGAAGTGCCCTATTCCACAGCAGCCTGCCTGGGATGGCAGGACTTCTAACAGTTTCCCTGTAGCTAAGGTGTCAATAACTTGGGTCCTCTCAAGTTACTCTAAGGTGAGTCTCAGGGTCAACCTGTGCCTCTCAGACTGAAGCTCTGTGAACCAGTGCAGTGCAGTTGCTGGGGCAGCACACAATGGTCCAGAACTGCTTTACTGCTCTGGGCTGAGATGTAGATGCTGTAACCTGAGTCCCCAGCAGAGTGCCTAGCCAAGGGGCCAGGCAAGGGGGGCAGCAAGGAGTTCCAATATGTAGTCTATATCCTGTCCACAGCGCAGTGCCTGTAAGTTCGATTCCCCATTTATGTGTCAGCCAAATGCCACCATATTGCAAATCCCAGGAAGAATTGCCCTCAGTCTTACCGTAGTGGCTCCGCTGGTCTTCTTTTGGGTGTCAGAACACCTACACAGAAGCTGTGGACTCAGGAAGCTGAGAACGGCCTCTGTTTGAGGTCAAAGCTACCAGCTGGCTTCCTGAAAACATCTGATCTGCCATCTCTTCCACTGTGATAGGAAGAGCTGGCAGTTCTGTTCTGTCTCCCATGTCTAGTGTCTCTGTTCTTCCAGTGTCTCTATGTCCAGAACAGGGTTCTTTATTCTCCCTGTCTTTGCTGGGCAAGCCCAGATAGACTTGCACCTCTCAAACTGCCATTCAGCAGGAGTATATCTATGCAGTGGTCCAGTCGGCCTTCCCGATGATCAGAATGTGTCCAAACTTATCACTGCCATCTTGCCACAAAGAACCACACTGATGCTTTCAAGCATCAACTGCTGTTGAGTTGGGTCCCATGGTAAAACCATATCAGATCAACACTTCAGATGCACATGAACTATCTTCTCCGAGGACCACACACAAACTCTCAAGCAATTTTTGAAGAGCAGCATTGTGAATTAAAGTCGATAGTCTCTTTTAAACATTTTAATATGTTTCAATTCAAGTAGACTTATATACATCCACCCTTTCCTCCCTTCAACTGCTTCCATGCCCTTTCCAATCTCAAATTAATAGCCAACTTTACTTTGGTTATTGTTCACACACACACACACACATATGCACATTAATTGTAAATACAATACCCTGAGTCCATCTTTGTTGTTTGTGTGTGTATAGTTTCAGGGCTGATCATTTTGTATTGGACAAACAAAAATGGGGCTTACAAACAAAGTTCCAAGTGGCTTTAGGAAAAGGCTCATGGGACACAAAGAATTGCAAAGAAGATTCTCCTTGTGAAAGATCTATGGTTCTACTCTCACAGTCAAGTGTGGATGGTTGCTGCCTTCTCTTTAAAACTCCACTCCAGCCATGAGGATATAGTCTGTGTTCCTTTTGAAATCTGTATGTGTCTAAGTAGATCATTGGATAATGGTCTGGCTGACATATAGTTTTAGCAAGGAGATGTGAAGACCATAGCATTCCTTGCTTTGAAATGCCCATTTCACAGAAAAGACATTTGGAGGCAGAATTGTCCGATATTACAAACTTTGTTGTTTGTGGTACCTGCATTGGACCAACTTGTGAGATCTGGCTTTGGCTTTCCCAATGGGAATAGCCTCTTTTCCCACATAACAATTTATTGATTCTCTGGGAGTTAAACATCATACACCCAATCACAATCCTTCCCAGTCTTTCCAATTCTCGCCCCCCACCCCTTGTGACCTCCTCCTGCCAAGAAAATTTTAAAAATAAAGAACAAAACAAAACAAAACCAAGTCCACTTTGTGTTATCTATACACTCACTGGAGCATGGTAAGACTCTCAACAGCCTGCCTCTTAAATAGAACTAAATCTTTCCCCTCCCACACCCCTGCCAGAGGCCATCAACCATTGAGAGTTGATCTTCAGCATCTCTGTCACACTGTTTAAGAGTTCTCTTCAGTGGCTTCCTGTCTAAGTTGTTTCTTTTTTGTTTGGCTGATTTATTTTTTTTTTTTTTGGGTGGAATGCTGTTACGTAGGGTTGAAGCTGTCACAGAAGTCTTCCATGTCCCTCCTCAATGGTTCATCTGCAGTCATCAATATCACAGCAAATGTAGCCTCCTTGATCTTCAGTCAGCAGAAACACAGATCATCTGCCTCCACACAGCTTCTGGGAACAGCACAGACCAGGAACACAGCCCCCAGCTGCAGTGGGACCCTGGGCCAAGACAAGGCCCTTGGAAGCAACCCAGACCACAAACATCAACATGACTTCAGGTTTTAGCAGAGACTACAGACTTTCAAATGGCCTTTGGTGGTAACTCAGACCACAGACATCAACGCAAACCCTGGATGCAGCAGAGCCTCAGACCAAGACATGGCTCTCAGAGGCAGCAAGGACACAGACTTCACCATGACCTCAAATGGCAGCTCAGGACACTCACGTCAATACCCCCATCCCCACCACCAGCAGCAGTATGGCCCATGGACATTGACGTGGCTACAGGTTGCAACACAGACCTTTGTCTGGCCCTTTGTGCTTACTGGACTGTGGACATCAACATAGACCCCAGCTGCAGTAGAGCCTTAGAGGGAAGGACCTCTTTTTATATGCCTTAAATTTTCATGCAATTTTTTGGCCTCTGGGCCACACCTTGAGTATCTTGTCTCTCAGCTCGGGTATCACCACTGTACCTATAACATGTAATAGAAAGACCATGGCTTTGAAACTAGAGAAGTCATCAACTGCTAAGTATTTGACCATGGGCCAAAAATCTCAACTTTTTCTGATTCTCCAAAAGTGGTGCCTATAGAGAATGAGCAAAACAGTCCCAATCTACAGGGTAGTAATGAAAGGTTAAGAGAATTGAGCAGCTAGAGGACCCAGTATGCACTCAATGCACAGCCCGTAGCTCTTATTATATTCCCACATTAACTGCAATTGCAGCTGAGCCTGTAGCGAAGGCCTGGAGTCAGAAATATTGCATGGCTGGCCCCAAATGACATCCTCTGCCCTTGGGCTGGTCACATGCTTTTCCCTTGCCAGTTGCTCTTTAAGAAGGAACAAATTTCACACTTCCAGATAGATCCACACTCCAAATTATGTTTGTTTTAAAATAATTAATAGTGGCATTATTATCTCCACTGCTCTCCAGGGCGTTCTGGGCTGAATATATTCTTCTTGCATTAGTAGAGCTTCACTGCAGCAGATTAATGGCCCAGTGTGAGTGGAAATACACCAAAGACATGAATGCTGGCCCTACTGTTGTCTACCTCTCTGGAAACTTCCCAGGAGGCTGCCAGCAAGCCTTCTGGTACCCAGAGAGGCACTGAAATGTTGCAATGGGCTCTAGGAACACTAGACTGACACAGAAGGAAAAAGTAGCCAGATGTTTGTCATTGCTCTGTCATTGGATTGTCTCTGGGGTTGTCAGGTGACCACCAGTAGGGAGGTAGGGCTGTTGAGAAAGCCCAGAGGAAAGCCATGGCAAATAGCATCTTGTATGAAATAGTCCAGCAAATCAGCTGTCTGTGCCTTGAATACGTGGTGGGATCAAGAAGCTGAACTGAGAAGCATGGCCATTTCTGGGTATTCCAGAGACGCAATGTCTACTCCAGACAATCACAGGCTACAGTCCCTGAATGTCATGCTGTCACATTTCGTGTTGTGGCCTCACACATGATGCTGCCTTTCTTAATTCCCTCATACTGAGGGTGAGGCTTCTGTTGTGTTCAGGAGAGGAAACTGAGGTTCTTCCTACTCTCCAGACTTTTTGGGGGGTATTTGTGACTGAGAATTATCCTCTTCTAGGAGGACAGGCTTGAGTGATGAGCTTAGTCTCATGCTGTTTAAGGGCTAGGAATGGTGTCTCATCCAACATTCTGCTGTCTTCTCTGCTTCACTTCAAAGAGGGTCAGAACAGTTAGAACACCTCTGGACCACTATGAGGTTGCCAATATGGGACAGACATTCAGTTAATTCACTAGATGATGTAAAGCCATCTAAAGTATACTTCAGATGTCGTGTTTGAATATAATTACTTGCTAGATCATGGAGCTAATTGACCAGTTAAAGTTGGAGACATACTCTTCATTTAACTTTAAATACATGTTATGCTCATGAATCGACATCCTTGGCAGAGCATGTTGTTTTAAGTCTAGGATTACATTGCACACTTAACTCTCTGCTTTTGCTAAAAGCACTAGCTGTTTAAGCATTAATATTTATGTTTTAGGGCCCTTTTCACTTTAAAATTTAGCACATCAAAAATCTAAAAAATCAAACTATTTTTAGATTTTTCTCAGCTTCTCATAGGCTCTGTAACAATGTACCCCTATCCTTCACTTTCTTAACCAGTATTTACCTCATGTAACTATTGCTTCTCTCTTACATTTCTTCCTATATCTTCTTCTCTCTTTGTCTGTCTCTCTCTCTCTCTATCTATCTCTATCTCTCTCTCTGTCTCTCTGTATGTGTGTCTGTGTGTGTAAAAGAGAGAGAGAGAGAGAGACAGAGACAGAGACAGAGACAGAGACTTTCCAAAACTGTGAATGAGGTTCTGATACAGAGTTAGGTTCTCAGGTGAGAAAATGTCTACATAAATTCACCATGTAGGTGCGAACTAGCATTCTGTATTTGTTCGCTATGACTGGCCAGAACTGTTAAAAAAAAAAAAAAGACAAAGTTTTGACTTGCTCTTTTTTGTTCTGTGTACATGTGGCCTATAAGGTCTCTAACACATGATTTAGGGGGCATTTTACAACCAAATTACAGGAAGAAATAAATAACTTGTGCACTTAATGTGATTATTCTTCAATCCTTCTGCAAAATACCATTAAAACATTATTTGGGTATCTTTCAGTAAATCCAGAGCATAGTAAAAAGGTATGACATAATTAACACATTATAGCATTTATAATTCCACATGAGGACCAGCAAGATGGCTCATCAAGTAAAAGTGCATGCCACATAAGCCTGCCAACCTGATTTCACTTCCTGGAACCTGTAATGGAAGCAAAGGGAAGGAACTGACTCCTGAAAAGCTCCTCTCTTATTTCCATACATGTTCTATAGCAAGTTCATACCTGTATATACATGCACAGACTAACAACAACAATAATAATAATAATAATAATAATAATAATAAATAATAATAATAGTGAATTTAAATTCCCAATGATACAGTCATCCACCAACTTGAGGGCCCTCATAGAATACAGGACTGAGTTTTGCTGATATGTGTCTAGACAAGCATACATGAATGTCAGGGGTGATGTGTTCTTGGACCTCTTACCTATAATTTTATTTCCTTTAGTCATGGCTACTACATTATGAGGCACTTCTTGATGCCAAACTCTCATTTCATAAATAGAGATGACTGAATAGCTTCCTCAAGCTTCTATGTACAAGAGTAGTGGGAGATCAAAGTTCTACCAGATTTCAGCAGTAAGGCTTTTGTCAGCAAGATTTCTGATGAGCAGAGAACAAATATGTGTTTCAGCAGGCTTAGAATTAGAAGCAAGACGTGACCCAGAGTCCTCCATGTAAACTTGGGTTATGGGGCTCACAAAGCACAGTGGGTAGAGGCAATCATAATATACAAGGATAGTGTATTAGTCAACTTTTTGTTGTTGAAACAAATGTTCATATAATTAACTTTAAAAAATAGAAAGGCTTATTTTGGCTCACAGTTTTGGATGCTTCAGTCTATAGTCTACTGGACACAATGCCCTAAATGCTATGGTGATGCAGAGAACCATAATGGGAACACAGAGCAAACACATTCCACTTAAAAACTAAGGAGATAGACAAGAAGCCTGTCTACTTCAAAGTCACATTCATGACAAACAAAATATCTTCTTATAGGCCCCACCTCTCACATTTTCTACAACCTTCCAATAACACAAGGCTGATGACTAAGCTTTTGCATGGCAACTCTGTGGGAACATTCTAGATCCAATTATCGAAAGGGATGTTATCTGCTTCCCCTCACCCTGCCACATTATCCTGTGAAAATCTAGGCATCCAGGTAGTGCCTAGCTATAAAACAAAAAGTTCTCTGGATGAAGTCTAAAAAGCTTCTGAGCTCTACTTCCATTATACAAACTTTCTTATTCCCTACAGCAAAACTCCAGGCCTCTTCTTTTGTACCTTTGATGGTGGTGCCCACTTTCTGAAGAGGTGGTCAAAGGGATATACTATTTCCTCACTGGCCATAAAACACACCAGCAGATGTTGAGGCCAATGGCAGCTATAGCAACAGATTTGTAACTAAGTTGGTATCAGCATCCAGCACAGAGTCACAGGAAGCTGCAGGGTTCCCCCTCAGAACTTCTGTTTCTATTGATCTAGGCAAAGCCTGAGAGCCTTCACATTTGCATCCTGAATCCAGTACTTAGAGAACAACTATTGGCACACAGAATCATGCTGACACTGGAGGCTATAACAGGACTAGCCTCTGCATCTCAAATTTATTCTTTCTCACTTCCATCTAATGAATTTTGATATTTTATTTTTAACATTGGCTCCCTCACAATTGTCCTCTACTTAGCACAGTGCCATGTCCTTGGATCTGTCCTCGCTACTTCTCTCTTTCTTACAAATAGCATCACCTTGGGAGCTGAGGAGGAGCCAACACCTTATCTCTCTGGAACTTTCCTTCCTTTCTTTGTATTTCTCTTTTTTCTTTTCTTTTCTCTTTCTTTTGTTTCAGTTCAAAGTTAGGATTCCACTTCATCAGAATCAGCTGCACTCCCTCAGCCAATTATTTTTCAGTGAAGTTCCCTTCTTCTAGCCTGCCAAACAGGTAACTGCATGTTAGCATTTGGGAAATTTTATCACTTTCCCAAAGCAGTGAGGTTTGAGGAAAAATGACATTCTGTGACCCACACACATAATTCTGCTCTAGCAGAGGGCATATCACAACTCTAATTGTTGTAGAGGAAAGCTAGCATTCAGTAATGCTTCTGATTTACCTTGAGTCTGTTATCTTTTACTGAGAAGCCTCATACAGTAAGCATTGAGGTTACCCAGAGATGCCTACTAACTATCCTAGAATTTCCTAAAATCATAGTAATGATACATGACAGGGTTCCATGTGCTTGCATATGGTTGGTCTTTTCCATCATAAATGCTTTTTAGAATCTGCATGAATCCCTGACCCAGTCTGGAATGGTCTAGAAAAGAATCTAGGAACTGACAGAAAAATGGGAGAATGTAGAATCTGTCAGAGACCTGATAGAGAGGAAGTGACAATTTCAAATTAGATAATTTTAAGAACTCTTGATAACAAGACTAATTGTAAAAATGTAGTGAGACTTAGGTAAAGTAATTAAAAGGACAGCAAAGCTTCTCGTTTGGCTAATAACTGGTTAGCTTACAAAGATGTATCTTACAACAGAAGAAGAAATATAGACATGTTGAATGCCTGACATGATCTTTGATAAATGAAATTACAATTATGCTATAGGGCCTACAATGGGCCACTATCTTCTGTTCTGCTAGGGTTCCTTATTGGACAAACACAAACCAAAATTATTCAGCAAAGAATTCTATTGATACAGTCTGTAGAGCTGAGCTTTGAGGGTTCACAGCACAGTATGGGAGAGTACAGAGAGCTATTAGAGAAGCAAGCAGGAGAGATCAGTACATTTCTCAAAGGCTAATATCCACTAGAAAAGAAAATGTTTCTGAAAAATGTGGATTAAATCCCAGACAGAGAGATAAGAACAAAAGAAAAACCAAAGATCAAAGCTATTCAACTAGGCATCCATAGTATTATTTAAATGAAAGTTATAGTATGAAATTTAAAAGTGTTATAAGAAACAAATAATATTGCCAAAGGAGAAGCATTCTTATATTCAATCTCACAAAATGGAAAAAGAGAAGTTGGAGAGATTACTCAATGAGTAAAGTGTTTGTAGTTCAAACTTACAGACCTGGGTTGCACGCCACACAAGCACCTGTGACCCAGCGTGGGAGAAGCAGAAATACATGGATTCCAGGGTCTCACTGGCCAGCTAGTGTAGCTCAACCAGTGAAGTCTGGGTTCAACAGAATCCTGTTTGAGCAAAAAATGAAGTGGAGAGCAATAAAGACCCCTGAAATCAACATGAGTCCTTCTACATGAGCACACATGACTAAGCACACTCATACACACATGTGCACACAAGGTTACAATACACAGGTGTAGAGCATGAAGAATACATATGTAAACAAATAAACAAATATTAATTCAGGAAAGGAACATGTTTATTAAGAAGTGGAAGACATTTCATATGGTTTAGAAGGATATTAATATTTCCTTTCAGTCTGTGGGACACAGTCTGAACAAAGGCATGAAATTGGAAGACTAGAGGTGTGTTCAAGGGTTGTTAAATTGCCAGAACAGTACAGAGTAAAGTACACTTTAGAGGAAAATGGAGCAAGATTTATATGAAAATGAAGACTGGTGCCAAATTGAGACATATGATTTGGAAAAGGAGACACTGTGTTAAATGTTTAATAACTTACGTGTGAATGAGAAGGACTTGCTCAGTCCAAGATGTATTGTGGTTCCAACATTGCCAGGGAACTCAAACGGGACACACTGAAGGACAGTAAACCTAGATGCAGAAGTTTAATTAAGAGGCAAGCATCAAGGGGAGAAAATAACTAACAGCAATGGAATTTGAGAATGGTTATATGCAAAAAAGACAATATGAGGTCAACATCCAAGCATATAGTCACTTCAACAAGATGTATGGAGAAGGAAGAGATTCTGTCTCTGCAATTTGTTGATTGGCTTTCTAAAAAGATGTTTTATGCCTGTGGTCACAATGGCTTGGTTGAGACACAAACAATTCAATCATGAAATTAAGTTATTATTGTGCATATAAATGGAGATGATGAATCTGCTAGCAGGGAAGACCTGACATGAGAAGCTGCAATAGGCTGATGGGTGTTGTAAAGGAGTGGAAACGATAACAAGGAAATTAGAATTAAAGACCACTTAACAACAGGCTGTATCTGACTTAGAAGACTCTGTCATGGCAATAGTTCAGCTGATTAATGCAATGGTGGATGTTCAGGGGATGTGGGATGGAGAGAGGCAGCACTTGACAGAGTTTATAACCTGATAAACAGTCTAAATAGTCGCTGGGAATTGAGAAGCTCTGAGATGAAGGCAGGAGAATTTATGGAGTAAAAGGTATAGGAAGGACTAGATCTTTTCTGATTTGTAGCTCACTTAACTTCTTTGGTCTAGTTCACAATTTCTCCAATTAGAGAGTGTGGTGGTACATGCTTTCAATACCAGACCAGGGAGGCAGAGGCAGGAGGATCTGAGACCTTGAGGCCAGCCTGGTCTACAGAGTGAGTTTCAAGCCATCCAGGGCTATATAACGTGACAAAGAAAAACAAACTGTACTATATGGCTAAAATGCGACTGTACATGAACAGATGCACGTTCTGAGTCTGGGTTAGCTCACTCAAGATGAACTTCTCTAGTTCCATCCTTTGGCTGTGAATTGCATTATTTCATTGTTTCTGATGGCTGAGTAGTATTCCATTGTGTAGATGTACCACAGTTTTTTAATCCATTCTTTGGTTGAGGGGCAGCTGGGTTGTTTCCAGTTTCTAGCTATTATAAATAAGGCTGCTATGAATATAGATGAGGAAACATCCTTGTGGTTTGGTGAAGAATCATTTGTATGTGTACCCAGAAGTGGTATGGCTGGGTCTTCAGGTAGAGCTATTCCAATTTTTCTAAGATATCACCAGACTGATTTCCATAGTGGTTGTACAAGCTTGCACTCCCACCAGCAATGGAGGAGTGTTCCCCTTTTTCCACAACCTCGCCAACATGTGTTGTCATTTGAGCTTTTGATCTTAGCCATTCTGACAGGTGTGAGATGGAATCTCAGAGTCTTCATAAGTTGTGTTTCTCTGATGATTAAGGATGCTGAGAATTTCTTCAAGTGTCTCTTAGCCATTAGGGATTCCTCCTGTGTGAATTCTCTGTTTAGCTCTGTTTCCCATTTTTTGATTGGATTATTTGTTTTTTTTGCATTTAATTTCTTGTACAGGATAACTATACTACAACCAATGCACCAAAGGGAATAGGAACATAGATTTTGTTACCTGTCAATGAAACACTTTGCCCTAGTGGTGCTTCCTTGTAGGCCCCCAGTGTATGAGGAGGCTCTTGGCCCTCATATGACTATTGAACTGGGGTGGGGGACTGATATGTAGGGACACACCACTCCTGAGGAGTTTGGTGGAAGGGATAGGGGGTAGAGGTTGGGAGGGCAGGACTGAGAGGGGTGGAAAGAGGCTACTATGATGTAGATGTAACCTGAGGTAATAAATAAACCAAAAACAAAACAAAAGAAAGAAAAATTTGGAAATGTGTTAGTTTCTTACTGTCACTATGACAAATTATGCTGACTCTTTGAGTTGAGTTAAAACAATAGGAATTTGTCATCTTTAAAGTCTGAAATGGATAGCAAAGGGCCCAAACCATGGCTGTCATTTCTTTGGGGCTACAGTTGCTCTGAGGTTCTAGAAGGGTATCCCTCCTTGCATTCTCTGGCTTGTACAGACTGCTATCATTCCTTGGCCCATGGCCCTTTCTCTCACCATCAAAGACACTTTAATGTTTTTAATACTCTCTTAATTTGGATACAGTTTAACTAGGATAGAAATGTGGAAATAACAGTAAGACAAATTAATAAGTATAATAAATGTAATAAAATAAAATAAAATAATAAAGACAAGTTAATGACTATGCTAATCTCTTATTCTGGATATAGTTTAAGTGGGATAGAAGAGTGAAAAAATGGGGATCCAACATGGCGGCGGCCCTTACAGACACATTTTAATCTTGGGGAAAACCGCGTTTGATATAAGACGCAGTACAAAAATATCTAAGGGACCCGACCCCCCCCCCCCCCGGGTCTCACCCAACTACCTCGGTACCACTAAAAGTCCCTGGGCAGGACGCTCCCTCCCACTCTCGGACACGCACAGAAGCAGCTGAATCCGAGAATCAGGATACCCCTCTCCCCACCACAAGAGACACGCCTGGTAAATTCCATTCTAATACCTAGCTGGCAGATTCAAACCCCACACAGAGAGAGACTCTCCAGCCTGCTGACCCCTCCCACCCAGTTCTCACACAGACGGTCTGGCTATCGGGCAAAGGCTTGCAGAGCCGCAGGCCCGGATCAGCAGCAGAATACCCGCCAGGCTGTAGACTGCAACTCACTGCGGTTTACAGGAAATTGGTCAACCGTGGCACCACCTACCAGGTTCCAGAGCCAGCTCCAGGGGGAAAGGCGGATTTTACCCACCATAGGATTCAATCCTGGGCAAACCTAGAAGTCTTTAAGTCTTTTCCATTATTGTTGGTCTTTTTCTTTTTTTTTTTTTTTTTATTACGGGCACTCCCGGCAGGGAGCCAGAGCTTAAGTGTATACAGGTTTACAGCTCCACGCCCTTGATAAGTGAAGTGTTCACTCGAGAGGTGGGGCGGAAAAGCAAAACTTACAGGAGTAGAGTCAGACAAGTCGACTGCTACACTAAAGCGCCCCCTTTGGATCTAAGAATAGAAGACAATAGGAACATACACGTAAGACTTACACATGGCCTAGCGCCGCAGAAAAAAACAGGATTCAAGACGGAATGATTCCAACAAAAGAAAACGATGCTTTTTCAGCCAACCAGGATCAAAGCACAACAACTGAAACACATGAAAATGATAACAATTCTACATGATGGAAAGTCGTAGAGCCCCTTCAAGAAGAACTTAAATTAATGAGGGAATTCAAAGAGGTCATGATTTCATAGACGAAAACTATGGATAACACCATCAGAGAACTTCTAAACAAGGTGACTCAGATTGAACACAAAAAGGACAGGGCAATAGAAGACTTCCAGGCAAAGACAAGCAAACCGGAACAGGAAATGTACAAAACGAATAAAACCATTCTAGACATGAAAATGGAAATGGAAACAATAAGGAAAACACAGTCAGAGTTAAAAACGGAAATGGTAAAATAATGCATGGTGTTAGCCCATGCCTTTACCTCTAGCAGAGACAGGAAGATCACTATAGAGTTAGTTGTCTTATAAATTCTAGAGTTACAACAAACAGGGTGGTGATGGCACACACCCTTAGTCACATCATTGGGGAAGAATACATCCTTAATCCCAACACACTAGAGACAGAAACAGACAGATCTCAGAGCTCAAGGCCACCTGATACAAAACAAGCTCTAAACAGAGAAAAACTTTGATCGAGGAGTGGAGGAGCACATCTTTAATCCCATCAGTTGGAAACCACATGTCTTTGATCCCAAAACTTAGAATGCAGAGACAGGCACATAGGATTTGGAAAGATTTAAGTTTAAAAGCTACTTACAAAAGGCAGGCTGCAAATTGTCCTTTGAGATCTCAAAATATATACACTAAAGGTTTGTTTAGCTCCAAAATATCAAAATAATTTCTTCTTTAATCCGGATTGAAAGGTAATACTTTATATATTATCAAAAAAACCAAATTTGCTCCAGGAAAAATATTACCCCCCCCCCCCCCCCCCAAAAAAAGGTAATTGTCCCAGAGTTAGGATTAGGGCAGGGCTCTGTTCTTATCTCTCCAGGAGATTTAAAGCATCCATTCAAGGAACCCAGGGACAACTGGACAACGGAAACCTCAGCAGAAAACAGATCAGACACCAAAGAAGATGAGTGGCCCAGATGATCCAGCCTTGCAGACTTCTTCAATAGCAGTTTCCTCAAAAGTCTATAACCACAACAACTCAAAATCGCTAAGATCGTTCAGCTCCACAGACTACTCCAGCCAGATCTTCAGTAAAGCTCTGAAGATCAGCTTCTGTCTATGAATTTCTTAGGACATCTAAATAGCTGAGCACAAAAGGACTGAACATCAAATGATTCTATTAACATTTTTAACCATTTTTCCATTCTTATTTGGGCCCCAAACAGGTTTACTACGTCCCAAATCAGCAGGAAGTCATTTTAAGAGAACAACGTCCCATCCCCAGAAGGTGGGGAGGGTATTCTCCCCCTTTGGTTATTTGATAGATAATAGAAAATTTTGTTATTTAGGGGAAAAGACTACAAGCTGTTAAATGGTCTTGTTAAATGGGTTTTGGAGGTTAGACCCAGGGACTTCTCTCTTTTGCTTTTCTGTATCCTCCTTTCTCTCCTATATAGGAGTG